>KV005131.1:488921-623050 GCA_001598015.1 Dorcoceras hygrometricum
GGAAGCCCCTGCCGATATCAGCCCTGAGGAGCTGGTGACGCTTCAGCAATGGTGGGACGATGAGGTTAAAGCTCGATGCTATGTGATGGCATCGATGTCCATGAAATGCAACGGCGCTTTGAGAAGACAAAGTATGCTGCTGACATACTTTTTCATCTCAAAGAACTGTATGGGGAGAACTCTCGACATGAGAGGTTCACGGCTGTCAAGGAGCTTATGACGAGCCGCATGCGCGATGGGACTTCGGTCCGCGAGCATGGGGTTCGTATGATTGGGCTCGTTGAAAAGCTGTCGGGCCTCGATATCACACTTTCACACGAGCTGTCTGTGGATGTGCTTCTCCTCTCACTGCCTGCTGCATTTGACCCCTTTGTGGTCAACTTCAACATGAACAAGCTGGCAGCCACCCTTGAAGAGGTGGTTAACATGCTTGTAGTGTTCGAAGGAACCATAAAGAAGGACAAGCCCGTCCTCCTCATGGGCTCTTCTTCCTCTGCGAAGAAGGGGCCCAGACGCAAGGGTAAAAAGCGTTCTGCCCCTGCGAAGGAGAAAAATCCCACCAAGAAGCCAAAGGCAAAGGCTTCCAAGCCAAACAAGCATGAGGATGTTTGCCACCACTGCCACAAGCCTGGGCATTGGAGGAGGAACTGCAAGGAGTACCTCGAGCAGTTGCGAACTGCGAAAGGTATGTTCTATATCGAAATAAATATGTCTCTTAATTCGACTTCTTGGGTACTTGATACCGGATGTGGATCTAATATCTACAATGATTTGCAGGTGTAACGCCTCAGATTTAACGACTGTCCTCACTGTACCAACACTGATCTTTTCTGCGTGTTTTGTCCTCACTCGCACGCACACTGAGAACTTCCCAGAGGGTCACCCATCCCAAAATTGTCCCAAGTCAAGCACGCTTAACTTTGGAGTTCCTAAGTGATGAGCTCCCGAAAAGAAGATGCACATTGTTGGTATGAGTAGTATCAATTAAATCTTATAAGCCTTCCTCAACTAATATCCATTACATCTATAACTCCCAGTCTCGTAATCCCTCTCATTCCGATGTGGGATCGGTTCATTCATGTGCCCATTCTCCTCTAGAAGCCTGCCAGGAGCCGCTCATTGTCCGTGCAACCTCTGGCACCGGCGATCACTCCCCGCCCTCTTTTGAGCCCAGGACCTCACATGCCCACCAGCTTCCGCTTGGTTCGTCCCCGAACCACACCGTACTAAGAGAGGTCGGCTCTGATACCAAGTTGAAACATACTAAACCTCTAAATATTTTTTTTTCAAAGCCGACGTGGAATAACATTTAATGAAAGCGATAAATAAAACCATAACTTAAGCATTAAAACAACATCTCTCGTTTTAAATACGATTTAAAACTAATATCAAGATTAAAAGTTTATCCGATAAACTAAAGGGAATTTAAATTTATTTAAATTATCCCTACCTTCCATCAACAATGGGTGTACGCCGATGCTACCCATATACATGGCCCGACTCATATTATTGAGGGGGTCATGTATGCCGGAAAGCTGTCCACGCCATTGACAATCGTTGTGAGTCGGTTGGAACTCCCTTTAACGTTGGCTCATATTATTGGGGACGTTAAGGGGACCGTCCTTCACGACTCAACATTGATGGGTCATCTTGACACGTGATAGTAAACGGCGTCATATTATTGGGCCCTTACTGGACGTGAGGTGAATACATGGAGGTTGCACTGGTTGCAATCGGAAACTACCTTTTGGGGGTCATGGATGACTGATATTATTCGGGTCCATGATCGATTGATTGGGCTCTTTGTACCCACTAAAGAAACTTGCTTTCTCGATTTCATTAGAGGGTGGTGAAATCGTTAAAATAGTGGGAGGGTAATTCATAAAACTTAACGACCTTGTTTTATGTCTTAGAGATTATTTTATATATAGTTAGTGATGATTGTCTGTTTTCTTTTCAGTATAACTGCTTATATAATGTCTTTGTTCAAAAACCCACTCGCTGCTATACTGGTTAGCAACAAGTTCACCGGTCTAAACTACCAAGACTGGCTCCGCAACCTCAACCTTATGTTGGCTTCGGAAAAACTTCTTTATACGATAGAGAAGTGCCCTCCGAAGGAAGCCCCTGCCGATATCAGCCCTGAGGAGCTGGTGACGCTTCAGCAATGGTGGGACGATGAGGTTAAAGCTCGATGCTATGTGATGGCATCGATGTCCATGAAATGCAACGGCGCTTTGAGAAGACAAAGTATGCTGCTGACATACTTTTTCATCTCAAAGAACTGTATGGGGAGAACTCTCGACATGAGAGGTTCACGGCTGTCAAGGAGCTTATGACGAGCCGCATGCGCGATGGGGAAACACACACAACAACAATTAAACGGAAACACGATAACTTAAACCCAGCACAACTTTGGCACGCTAGGCTAGGTCACATTTCCCTAAGTAGGATGAACAAGCTAGTTAGGAGTGACTTGTTTGATCTGTCAGACATAAACTCCCTACCGACTTGTGAGTCTTGTCTGAAAGAAAAGATGACCAAGCAACCCTTCAAGGGCAAGGGTGAACGTGCCCAAGGCCTATTGGATTTGGTCCATACTGATGTGTGCGGCCCATTTAGTATCGGTACTAAATACGGTCACACATACTTCATCACCTTTACCGATGATTACTCTAGGTATGGGTACTTGTACTTGATGAAGTACAAGTCTGAATCCTTTGAAAAGTTCAAAGAATTCAAGGCTGAAGTAGAAAATCAGTTAGGCAAAAGTATTAAGGCACTTTGATCTGATCGAGGTGGTGAATACTTGAGTACTGAGTTTCAAGATTATCTCAAGGAGAATGGGATTCTCTCACAGTGGACCCCTCCGGCCACACCACAGCTCAATGGTGTAGCGGAGCGTCGTAATCGGACCTTGTTGGACATGGTTCGATCTATGATGAGCTTCACTGAGCTTCCGACCTCGTTTTGGGGTTACGCGCTCGAAACGGCAGTAATGTTGTTGAACAATGTCCATACCAAAGCAGTGGATAAGACTCCGTATGAGATATGGATGGGCAAACCACCCAAGTACTCATTCATGAGGATTTGGGAATGTCCTGCTTACGTGAAGCAGACAGTGGGAGATAAGCTAGATACGAGATCCATCTTATGCTACTTCATTGGGTATCCAAAGAATTCCATTGGATACTATTTCTGGTCCACTGGCATAGCTAACACTGGTGCTGAAGTAAGGGCCTCCTTCAGCTGATCAAAGCTCCTCTGACACTCGGCGCTCCACACATACTTCGCATTCTTCTTGGTCAAGGCTGTCAAGGGCACTGAAATAGAAGAGAAGCCCTTGATAAATTTGCGATAGTAACCTGCCAAGCCCAAGAAACTGCGAATCTCCGCTGCATTCTTCGGAATCCCCCAGTTCTGCACTGCTTCGACTTTCGATGGGTCAACAGAGATCCCATCTCTCGACACAATATGCCCCAAGAAAGCCACCTGCTCTAGCCAAAACTCGCACTTGCTGAATTTGGCGTATAACTTGTGTTCCCTCAAAGTCTGCAAAGCTGTCTGCAAGTGCTTTCTATGCTCCTCAAAGCTCCTCGAATAGATCAGAATGTCGTCAATGAACACGATGATGAACTGGTCTAGATACTGCCTGAATACTCTGTTCATCAGATCCATAAAAATCGCTGGGGCGTTCGTCAGAGCAAACGGCATCACCAAGAACTCGTAGTGGCCGTAGCGTGTCCGAAAAGCAGTCTTGGACACGTCCTCATCTCTAACTCTCAGCTGATGATAGCCAGATCTCAGATCAATCTTCGAGAACACTGAAGCTCCCTGCAACTGATCGAATAAATCCTCAATCCTCAGGAGTGGATATTTGTTCTTCACGGTCACTCTGTTCAACTCCCGGTAGTCAATACACAACCTCATGCTACCATCCTTCTTTTTCACAAACAGAACTGGCGCGCCCCATGGAGAGAAACTAGGGCGAATGAACCCCTTATCAAGCAACTCCTGAATCTGCTCTTTAAACTCCTTCATCTCGGTAGGAGCTAATCGATACGGTGCCTTAGAGATAGGCACTGTACCCGGCATCAGATCAATAGAAAACTCCACCTCTCTCGTTGGTGGAACTCCTGCAACATCATCGGGGAATACATCTGCGAAATCCCTGACTAACTCCACATCAGACAACGAAGGGCTTGCTGAATTTCCTGGAGCAGTAATACTGGCCAAGAACGCCTGACATCCATGCTCCACCAGCTTCCTGGCCTGCAAGAAGGATATGAATCTAGGCTTCCGCAGTCTCCTAGCTGCCTTAAATAAGAAGGCCTTCTGCCCTGGCGGTCTGATAGAAACTGTCCGCCTCTGAAAATCAATCACTTCTCCGAACTCCGTCAGCCAATCTATGCCTAGGATGAGATCGAATCCCGGCATCGGCAATACCACTAAATATGCTTGGACTGCATGATCCTGGAACATCATCGTCAATCCGTGAACCACACTGGTCGTCGTCAACTCCTCTGCAACTAGCGGGTCTGTAGTCTCCGCAAACTCCTTGGGTCCCTGCTTGCAGCACCTCTCTTCGAAATCCTCCTCATGCGACTTTCCAGAATGCTCCGAATGCCTCTCTAGGATCCTGCTGATCCCGGCTAGCATGCTCACGCTAGCCCTCGCATGAGGCTTCAACTGCGGAGGTGAGGAGGAGGTTCATCATCATCCTGCTGCTCTCTGCTGCGACGGGGAGGCATTGTTCTGGTACATCAAAGCCTTATAACGTAAATCTAAGAGCATGACTAGGCGTCTAACCTTTAAAATCTAAGGTAGAACTAAGGCAAATATAACATGCGGCATGCAACATAAACATAAATCATAAAATAAAACTCACAGACTGGCAGTGAGACCTCCGAGCTCCACGCAGCAGGCTAGTACCCCACCAGAACCACCGCTCTGATACCAACTTTTTGGAGTTCCTAAGTGATGAGCTCCCGAAAAGAAGATGCACCTTGTTGGTATGAGTAGTATCAATTAAATCTTATAAGCCTTCCTTAACTAATATCCATTACATCTATAACTCCCAGTCTCGTAATCCCTCTCATTCCGATGTGGGATCGGTTCATTCATGTGCCCATTCTCCTCTAGAAGCCTGCCAGGAGCCGCTCATTGTCCGTGCAACCTCTGGCACCGGAGATCACTCCCCGCCCTCTTTTGAGCCCCGGACCTCACAGCAGGTGATGAAAAGAAGCCGACGTCTTAGAGAGGGTGAGACCCACTTGAGGCTTGGCAATGGAGCAAGGGTTGCTGCAGTAGCTATAGGAGATGTTTATTTATTTCTGTCTTCTGATTTTAAGTTGTTATTGAGAAACGTTTTGTTTGTTCCCGAATTAATAAAGAACATTATTTCTGTTTCTATGCTTGATAGTGATGGATATTCTTGTATGTTCTCTAATTCGATTTGCAATATTTACAAGAATGAATGTTTAATTGGAATTGGGGAATGTGAAAACGATTTATACACCTTAAAATTAAAAGACGTTCCAACTCGCGATGTCGAAACACATACAACAACGATTAAAAGGAAACATGATAACTTGAACCCAACACAACTTTGGCACGCTAGGCTAGGTCATATTTCTCTAAGTAGGATGAACAAGTTAGTTAGGAGTGACATGTTTGATCTGTCAGACATTAACTCCCTACCAACTTGTGAGTCTTGTATTAAGGGAAAAATGACTAAGCAACCCTTCAAGGGCAAGGGTGAGTGTGCTCAAGGCCTATTGGATTTGATCCATACTGATGTGTGTGGTCCATTTAGTATTAGTACTAAATACGGTCACACATACTTCATCACATTTACCAACGATTACTCTAGGTATGGGTACTTGTACTTGATGAAGCACAAGTCTGAATCCTTTGAAAGATTCAAAGAATTCAAGGCTGAAGTAGAAAATCAACTAGGCAAAAGTATTAAAGCACTTTGATCTGATCGAGGTGGTGAATACTTAAGTGCTGAATTTCAAGACTATCTGAAAGAGAATGGGATTCTCGCACAGTGGACCCCTCCGGCCACACCACAGCTCAATGGTGTAGCGGAGCATCGTAATCGGACCTTGTTGGACATGGTTCGATCTATGATGAGCTTCACTGAACTTCCTACCTTGTTTTGGGGCTATGCGCTCGAAACGGCGATAATGTTGTTGAACAATGTCCACACCAAGGCAGTGGATAAAACTTCATATGAGATATGGATGGGCAAACCACCCAAGTACTCATACATGAGGATTTGGGGATGTCCTGCTTACGTGAAGCAGACAGTGGGAGATAAGCTGGATACGAGATCCATCTTATGTTACTTCGTTGGGTATCCAAAGAATTCCATTGGATACTACTTCTACTATCCCAGCGAAACAAAAGCGTTTGTTTCTAGGAATGCTACCTTTATGGAAAGGGAATTTCTACTTGTTAGAAAAGGCAAGATAGTAGAACTCGAAGAGGTTCGAGAACCAACTGAAGTACCAAGTGAATCTCCTGCGCCTCCAGAGCCAGTACCAGAAATGGTCGCACCTAGGAGATCCGAAAGGGTTCCTAGGGCGCCTGAGAGATATGGTTTTCTCCTTGAAGATGATCAAGGTGATCAAGTTGTTGGATTTGATCCAAGAACTTTCAAGGAGGCAATTTCCGATGCTGATTCTAATTTATGGCTTGAAGCAATGCAGTCTGAGTTTGACTCAATGCATGCGAACCAAGTTTGGACTCTTGTTAACCCTCCCGAAGGAATTGTTCCTATTGGGTGCAAATTGGTATACAAGAGGAAACTTGGGCCTGATGGTAAGGTAATGACCTACAAGGCACGACTGGTCGCGAAAGGTTACACTCAAAGGCAAGGTGTTGACTATGATGAAACCTTCTCACCAGTCGCAATGTTCAAGTCAATTAGAATCTTGTTAAGCCATAGCCGCATGGTACGCCTATGATATATGGCAAATGGATGTGAAAACTGCGTTCCTTAATGGAAACATTAAGGAAGAGATCTATATGACGCAGCATGAGGGTTTCACATCTGTTGGAAGCGAGCATAAGGTATGCAAGCTTCAGAGATCGATCTACGGTCTCAAACAAGCATTGAGAAGTTGGAACCTGAGATTCGATGAAACAATTAAGGAATTTGGTTTCATCAAGAATCCCGAGGAGCCATGTGTTTATAAGAAGGTAGTTAAAAGCGCTGTGACATTCCTAGTACTTTATGTTGATGACATTCTACTCATTGGGAATGATGTAGGAATGCTGCAATCAACTAAAGTATGGTTGTCTAGTAGATTTTCGATGAAGGACATGGGTGAAGCATCCTATATTCTTGGAATACAGATCTATCAGGATAGATCGAAACGGATGCTCGAACTCACCCAGGCCACCTACATCGATACCATACTTAAGAGGTTCTCTATGGAAGAGTCCAAGAGAGGACACCTACCTATGTGCCATGGGGTCACTCTATCTAAGTCTATGTGTCCGAAGACTGATGAGGAGATAGAGAGTATGACACGTGTGCCATATGCCTCGGCAATAGGTAGTATTATGTATGGCATGATCTCCACTAGATCGGATGTCGCATATGCTCTGAGTGTCACGAGCCGCTATCAGGCCAACCCCGGCCAATTGCATTGGAAGGCTGTGAAGGATATTCTTAAGTACTTACGAAGGACTAAGAATATGTTCATGGTCTATGGGGGTGGTGAACTGAAACTGGAAGGCTATACTGATTCTAGCTTCCAGTGTGACGTGGATGATTCGAAGTCAATCTCTGGATTTGTATTCATGCTCAATGGTGGTGCTGTCTCTTGTAAGAGTTCCAAGCAAGACACCATCGCGGATTCAACCACTGAGGCTGAGTACATCGCAGCATCAGCTGCTGCTAAGGAGGCGTTTTGGATAAGTAATTTCGTCCAAGAGTTGGGCGTCATTCCTAATGGAGTAGGTCCAGTCCCGGTGTACTGCGACAACACAGGTGCCGTTGCGCAAGCAAAGAAGCCTAGGTCTCATCAAAGATCCAAACATATACTGAGGAAATACCACATAATCCGGGATATTGTGGCTAGAGGAGACATAGCAGTTGAGAGAGTCGCCTCTGCGGACAACATTGCTGATCCACTTACGAAGCCCTTGCCAGGACCATTGTTTGAAAAACATCGCGAAACAATGGGACTGCGTCTGATGAGTAGTTGGCTTTAGGGCAAGTGGTAGATTGTTAGAGTAGATGCCCAGCTAGCCAGCTTGTGGCGTGTGGGTTTATAGACTCTTGTATATGACAGTCTTTATATATGATATTCGCATTTATTTATGGCATTCTTTACTTTCATTGTGTTGTATAATGATTAACAATTGCGTTGAGTAAAGACCTAGAATGCATTATAGTGTATGTTAGATGTGATAGTGGGTATGACAGCTATCATTAAACACATCTAATAGTCACTGTGTATTCTGAATTAGTTCCTAGTCGATTGGGCCGTCAAAATGAGGATAAGGCCGCCCGAGCTTGATACTAGCATCTGCGATGCGAAGTACCATGTTTCATTGGTAGGGAACATTGTGATGTTCTGAGCATGCAGATGGATAGTGACCTGGTGATCTATCGAACTACCCTCATTCGGACTTTCCAAGTGGTTACCATTTGTCGAGTGGATAAGTCCGAGGTCTTGGTTGTACTGATTAGTCCTCACGACTCGAAACGTCATTGAGACTCTACGTGATAGGCGCCTCACTTTGACCTGTTTTCCGACTCACTTGGGGTCGTTAGGCGGCGGGATTGGGTGAGGCCCCGATGCATGTAGGAGTCGATGCATCGTTGTCGAGGATTCACTGCTCGCAGACATGCGTGGATATCCTATGTTATCTGAGGAGACGATAGTGTATAAATCTCTGGCCAGAGTACTAGAAGTGTTTTTGGTAAATGGGTTTACCTAGTTACACTCGCGATGTCACTATTCGATCTCCAAGATGTGTGCATAGCTATCTCATCTATAACGACTCTCGATTTACCAATGGTCGTTGATCTGATCGGGATATATGGATTGAAAGGACTGTACTGTACGCTAACCACGACCAACTGGTTCTTGCAGGCACTATCAGTGATACCTATGGGATCATGGGGTGATGTTTCTAGACGCTCTTATCATGATCCGATGGGCAAGTCCGGAATTGTGATTCCGGAGCCACAATGGTTGTGGGCCCACGGCTAGCTGTATCCCTGAACCATTGAGGGTCACACAAGTACTGGATTCGAGATTTCCGCATGGATACTGAGCTCAATGTGTTGAGCATAGGAGGAGGACTTTAGGGATGCGACTTCCCAAAAGTCAACAGGGGTCAAATTGCAATTTCCAAAAGTTGGAGGACTAAATTGCAATTTAGGGTTGGATGATCTGAAAAATTGTTTTTCATATCATATCATTCAGTTTTGGAAACTGAGTCGATCGGTCCGATCTGATCGGCGATCGGAATTATGATGAAGTCGTGGTGATGGATATCGTCATTTGGACCCGGGCCCGTTGGGCCGGTCCAAGTTGATCACTAGTCTATTTAATTAGACTTAAGGCTTTAATCATAACACTTGACACACATTAACCCTAAACCTAGACTAAGCTCTCGGCCGCCCCTCTCCATACAAGCCTCGCCGCCGCCGCCGTGCTAGCCACGCCCCGCCGTCGGCCGCCGCCCACCGGTGATTGATCGGACCTGCTCCGATCAGTTTTTCGAGGAGAATCCGTCCGCACTGATCTCGTCAGGCCTTCTAGTGCAGGCTGAAGAAGGAGTCTCCCTTTCGGTCGTGGACCTGATTGACGAATCTACAGCCGCCTACCGTGAAGAGCCGGTCTTCTTGTAATTCCGGTTGGAGCCAGGCGCAAGTCGCCAGCAAGGTAACAATCAAAGACCCTATGAATGGTTTGTTGATTGATTTTATTGTATTGAACGTTTCCCGATGCTTAAATTATAAACTTCCGCTGCGCCTCCGGGAGACGGGATCCAGATCCGCCACCGTTCCCCAACACGTACCTGTTATCCTGCAATCATAAAACCAGCTTTTGGTACCCAATTTTACTTTGGTCCGGATCGGATTACCCCTTTCGGGACCCATACTTGAATTACTTTCATAGTTTTCCCAGTATGTGGGTCCACAAAGGTCTGTGCATAATTACTGTGAGATCTATTGATTTTTGATTTCATCTTCTGACCACTTAGATCTCTCCTCGGCTGAGTCTTTGTCCAACCAGATTTTGCCTTCCTCGAATTACGCCTCGGCTGGTTGGGAACAAAGGACTTGGAACCATCTTTCGCTTTATCCTTGTCTAGCTTGTTCTTTAGCCAGCTGGGCTTGGAATTCTCAGGTCTTTGAAAACCGATACCAGCTTTGCCATTATCGCTCAACTTGGGAGAGTTCTGGTCATCAAATGTTATCGACTCAAAGCAGTCATATATCACATTGGCTTTGACAAAGCTCATTTTGTTGAACTTGTCATATGCTGATTGTGATTGAGTACTTGTCTCTCCTTCACTGCTCTCACCACTACTGAAGCCCAAACCAGTTCTATCGTGCACTGATTTTTGGATTTCATGCAGCTTGTGGAGAGCACGAGCCGATTGATTCCATGAGCTCATTTCTTTAGTTAATTTTTCAACTTCAGCCTTGAGCTCACTGGATTCATTTCTCAACAAATCATTCTCAGTTGTCAGTTTACTCAACTCAATCTTCAAGCTGTCAATATCCTCAAGCTCATCAGAACTTGATTCAATCGAACTACCTTTTAGACTTATGTTTTCAGCTTTAGCTTCCTCGAATGAATGAGAAAGCTTCCTGTACTCTTTGAACATGTCATTAAGTGCACTGACAAGATCTTCTTGTGTAAATTCAACATTAGAGAAATCGAATACCTCGTCATCCGATGTCTGATCATCCATAAGACAATGAACCTCCTCCTGTTCACTGTCGCTTGATGAAGAGCTGCTGGATGAGGATTCTGAATCAGTGTCTGCCCAGCTCTTGGAGCTTTCCTCAGCCACCAATACTTTACGATCATGCTTGCGGTTGGGTCTCTTTTCACCTCTCGTCCTCATCCGCCTATCCTTGGATCTCTCCTCGGATCTCTCAACAGCTCTCTCTTCTGTCTTGTCTTCTCTCTTGTATCGATCCTCCTTCTTGTCATCCCTCCTGTATCTATCATCTGATCTCTTGTCGTCTCTGGATCTGTCCTCCTTTCTTGGCCTATTGCAATCAGCTGCAAAGTGCCCTAGACGATCACAGTTATAACATTTCATATCAGAAGCAACTTTATCAGATTTATGAAAATTATTGTAAGGAGAGGAAGGGTTATAGGATCTTCTCAAGTATTTCCCAAACTTCTTAACGAAGAGGGACATGACGTCGTCACTGAGTTGATCAGCTGTTTTGCTTGTGCTTGGAGAGCACTGTTCAGTGGTTGTGGCTGCCAGAGCTTTCGTCGGCTGGGATGTTGATTGTCCAGCTTCTGCTCTTGTCTCCAACTCGAATTCATAGGCTTTGAGGTTGGCAAACAAGTCGTGCAGCTCCAGCTTGTTCAAATCTTTTGATTCACGCATCGCCATGGTCTTCACATCCCACTCTCTGGGTAATGCTCTCATCACCTTCAGCGTCAACTCTCTGTTACTGTATTCTTTGCCCAAACTGTTTAGCTCAATCACCACGGCGCTGAACCGCTCATCGAACTCTGTCATTGTTTCTCCATCTTTCATTTTGATGGACTCAAACTTCTGCTGAGCCACCGTCAGCTTGTTCTCTTTTGTCTCATCGCTTCCTTCACATATCTGGGTCAGCTTTTCCCAGATGTCTTTGGCAGTGGCGCAGGTTTTGATTTACATATTTTGTCTTTGTCCAGCGTCTTGTAAAGAATGTCCCTGGACACATTGTCTAGATTTGCTTTCTTTTTGTCTTCACTTGTGTACTCATGTCTGGCCTTCTCAAGGAACTGAGGCTCGCCATTGGATATAGCAAACGCTAGATTAGGCTTCATAATCTTCAGCGGCCCTTCAGTGAGGACCACCCACATTTCATCATCTAGGGCAGACAGATGCGCTTGCATGCGTATCTTCCAGTCATCATAATCTTCTCTGGAAAACAGAGGAATCTTGTTGTGAGAAGTAGACATGATAGTGTATGATAACGCACAAAAGATAACTGTTCAATACTGAGATACACAGGCTCTGATACCAATTGATAGTCCCAAAATATGATCAATGTGGTTCGAAAAATAATTGCAAGAGTTCAGAAGGGGGGTTGAATGAACTCTTGGTATTTTCAAATTTTCGAAACCTTTTAAAACAATTTTACAAGCACTGCTTAACTTAAATCCGAGTTACCAGATTTAAGGATCTCAGTTTAATCAAATCTCTCGGCCAAAAAGTATGTGCGGAAAAAGGCCAATTGATTTGTGAACAGATAACTCAATGAATAAGTAAATGCGTAAAGTAAAAAGCAAGAGTCAAGAATTTGTTTCTGGAAGTTCGGATATCAATATCCTACGTCTCCCCTTCTTCCTTTTCAGGAATGTTTCACTAGAAGATTTTGATGCGTGCAGTCCTTCTACAAACACCCGATCACCGAGCCTCACTCCAGGTGAACTCCTAGCAACACCACAATCTAAAGTGCAGACGCAGCTGCTGGTTTTACAAGTGAATGAAATTTTTCGAACGGCTTTAATGAGCACGTTCTTTACAGACTCAATCGAATGATATAACAATGAAATACAACACTATTGAGACTGTAAAATATTCTGGTTTCTAAAACTTAGAAACGCGATTCAACAAGTGAACCAGAAGATGACTCGAAATTTATCTTATGAAGATCAGCGATTTTGTTCTTCGAGTGAGCTTTTTGAGAATGCTACAATATGAGAATAGCTCGTAAAAATGGCAGCGTAACAGCAAGGTAATGAGAGCGAGAGAGTTCTTCAATTCAAACTTCTGCTATTTATAGTCTTCGATCTCAACGGTCATTAATTTCTTCAAAGACAACAAAATCTCCTTTTGAATTTCTGCCAATTCGTACGTCGTAAATCCTGCTCCACCAAGAGGCAAGTCGCACAATGTCAGAGCAAATTTGGCGTCGTTCCATATTTTTGCAAACGCCGTAAACCGCCCTATGATATAGTGTACTATTTACCTAGATAGTACAGATACTGTTCCCTCAATTAAAGCACATGTACGATTCAATCTCCACCTTTGATTTCCTCTGATAAGAACGTTTGAATCGAGCGAGCGATTATGCAACAAATGATGACTTGAACCTCTGATAGGTATGCAACGGCTGATTTCTTTCAACGCCTGAAAATATGCACCAGCTGATTGCTTGAAATATCTTCCTTTTATAATGTATCGGCTGGTTGCAACGATTAAGAGAAACAGCGACTAGATCAAGAGAATACTGTAGCCATCTGATGATTTGAGTGCCTGTCTGCTGAATTACGTTGACTATTGAAGTAAACAACTGTCTGCTGATATTTCACTGTAGCCATCTGCTGAATTAAGAACGCAACCTCCAACGACTGAATTTTAGCGCTAGTCCAATACGCTGCCGTTTCAACATATCTGAACGCTGTCGTTTGACTACTCCAAACGCTGTCGTTTTGCAATCCTTAACAAAACACGCTAACTCTCAAATGCTTGAGACACTGAATCTAATACAACTGCTGATTTGCCCTGGAAGAATTTACCTGCTGGTTACCTCTGAAAAGTCCAACTGCTGAAAATAAACCAACGACTGATCTGCTGAATTCTTCCATCTGCTGAATTTCTCCGAATAGACCAACTGCTGAAAATCAACCCGTCGACTAAAAATGTTTTCCTGTAAAATACACCGGCTGATTTTCCAGTAGCAACTAGTCTTATTTTGTTATCACCAAAACTAATAAATTTTATCCTAACATTCTAGTACGCTGTTGATAACATAATAAGATATCTTATATTACAAATTTTCTAAGGCTGTTTGATACTTTATACAATGAAGCGCAAGTCTAATTTAATATAGCTCTAGCTTAAATGAAAACTGAAATAATTTGATTCAAGACCACAGTGTTCCTAGGCTGTTCTGAACAAATAAAAGTTGAATAAACAGAAACTTGAGATCGTTTAAGACTTGTAGGTGTCAGAGTACTTGAGAGAGATGCTCAATTCAAATACTCATATTTATAGTCTATTGATTTAAACGGCTTATCAGTAGACTCGACCAATGAATCCCCGTACTTTTGCCTTCAAGAAATTAATGTGCATTTAATTCTTGTATTGTCTTCATAATGTATCATTAAATGCACAATCTTTTACCTAAAACATACAATATTCGTGTATTACCGACTCTGATTTATTATGATTGATTTCCCAAGTTGTTCAACGATTGTAATTGATCTCTCAAGTCAATTGTTGGATCTGTAAACATATCAAATCTTAATTTTGATGAACACAAAAAAATTTATTATGCTTCTTATCTATTTAATTGAGTGCTCAGATTTTGATGGATGCAGATCAAAACATCTTAGAGATGTCGATTGAAGAACTGTACAGCATAAACGAAGAGCTAACTCAGTTGAGAAGAATGGTACAGATCATATCAGAAAAAGAGCAGTTCAGTCAAGAAGAAAGGTTTAGAATAGATCAAATTAGAAGATCATATCAGATCAGAGAAGTATACGATCAGTATAATAAAACAGATCGGATTAAGAGAAGTATAGAATAGAAGAGCAGAACAATTCAGATTAGATCAGATCAGAGAAGTTTATAGATCAGTTCAGAACAAAACAGTTCAGATAAGAACAAGAGAAATTGAATAGAACAGAGTATTCCGTTCAGATAACAAGAGCCCTGTAGTTCAGTTATTATATCAGATCAGTTCATATAAGAAAAGCAGAGCTTATTGAAGAGAACAGATCAGAACGGAGTTCGTATCATATCAGCACAGGCTATCCGATCAGAACGACAAATCAGTTTTAATAATATCAACCGAAGACTGAATAGAAGAAGTTCAAACTGATTTGCTCAGTACAAAATGTCAGTCAGTGCAGTCAAATTTCAAAATAACATCACCTAACCCTGTACAAAGAAAGGACAACAAGTACATAAGTGTCAGAAGTTTACAGAAGCTTTTCAATGGCTATAAACTTGTGTCCAACGTTCATATCAGTAAAGAGGCTATAGATATACCTGAACTGAAGACGAAGTAAAAAGCTGCATGTGCACATGCAAGTTCACATGAGAAAAGAAGAAATCAGTTGTGCACCAGTAGACGTCGTCGTAACGTCTTGAAGATCAATTAGGAAGACGACATTTTGTGAGGTTATATTTGAGAGCTTACACTGTAAGATATTAATCCTCACACACACACATTCACTCACAATATACGAGAGACGAGTTTAAACAGATTAGATGATGAATGAAACACAAAATACAAATGTTGTCTTGGCACGAAGACGTTAAGCTTAGTGTTTGTTGTTTTCGTAGAGAGGCATTAAACATCTGCAGTTGGAGTCTAGGAGTCTCAGTTCGGATAGTGTGATAAGTCCAAGTTGAGGTGCATTTGTACAAGCTGTTGTATGAATCAAAGTCTTCTAGTAGAGCCTTTCAATTCGGAAGAATGGAAGAAGTAGTAGTGTCTTCAAACTTCCAATAACAATATCTGCATACTGTTTACAGCTTTACTGCATTCATTTTTAAACTATTTAATTTCAGTTTTCATAGAGTATATCGAATATTTTCGCTTGGTATTTAGACCAAACTCGAAATATCTCTTGGTGTATTATTTCAGATCGGGCACGGCTTTGTCCTGTGCTGATTGCTTTGAAATGCTTTTAAACGTGTGATCTGATCCTAACATCAATGCATCTATTTCAACTCTAATGTGACTAAGATACGAATCTCCAATCTGATCTTTGTCTGTTTTGATAATCTCTATCCTGAACTAGAGTCCAAAACTGATCTGATATGATCTGCCAAATTTCTCTTCTCAATCTGATCTAAACGAGTTGCCTTTACTCAGCGTTGCTTTGTTATGATCTGCCTAAAATAAGTTATTAGGTCGATCATAATCTGATCAGTTATACTCCGAGCCGAGTCTTTATTATTATCTAACTTAGAAAATTTTATATTTAATACATGGCAAATTAGTAAATTAAAAATAAATGTTCAATATAAGAATGTCATATCATACACAAAAACAACAAATAATTAATCAATAATCATGCAACTATATATTAGTAGGGGTTTTGATGGGCATAGGGAAATATCATGATACGATAGAAAATATATATATATAAATTTGATATTGTGGCGTCTGTTATGGGCGTCTGGAGATGCTCAGTCGAACATCATATCAATTTTCCATGATGTTCGGCTGAGCATCTACAGGCGCCCACAATATCGGGCCTTATATATATATATATATTTTTCCTTAAGAACATATCAAAAATTTTGGTTTTTATTACAGAAATTGTTCTTATTGATTTATATCACGGCATAGGCGCCCCACTTGTGATATCGATCAATACACGAGAATAAATATAATCCATCAATATGATTGATATGTAACGTCTACTTAATATAATGTAAAAGTACAAGTTTACTTTTCAAAAACAATTATCTTTTGAGTTGAATGGCAATTTTATTATATATGATAGCTTATAAAGATTAATCAACCTGAGATATTCCTTTCACTTCAGAAACAAGATATTCCTTTTCAATATTGTTTAGACTTCATATTTTTATTGGCTTTGGTTCTCAAGTCTGAAATTTTTGAAAATGTTAGAGGATGTATTTGATTAAATTGGATAAAGACAAATTTCAACTAATTGACATTAACACTCGAATTCATATTTTTATGCCATGAAAAACTGACAATTCCACTCTACCTAATCTGCTAGCGACATGTTCACAATTCATCAATCTTAATATATGCCTAGTTAGAAGTTGCTCTAGTATCTTTTCGGCTATTTTTTGGAATTAGAAATTATTAGAAATTTATTTATTTTCATTACAAAAAAAAAATATTAAGTTTACCAGATTAATGCAGTTACATCAAAGAAGTTTGCGGTCACAGAGAAACAGTACAAGGTGTAGAAATTCTTTTAAGTTTCTGAGATTTCTAAAAGTTAAGTTTGATATCACCAAAATTTTCACATATGTTTGGTCCAATGACTTCTTACTCTTCAACTTAGGAGACTCATGCAATCAAGGGGCATTTGATGTGTTTTCAATGTGGTCATATGATGCTTAAGTCAGATTGTGACTCGAATGGAGGAAATATGAGCGTGAGTTAGTAGTGTTGAGCGCAAATAATATGCAAATGAATATGGTTATGAGAAGTACCTGGACATTTATAGAAGTAAATAGGAGTTGGTTACCTTGTTGGAGAAGGACTCTAACGAAGTAAGTTTAATTTTTTGTTTCTTTCCAGATTTGATCTGAACCGTGTCCAATCATGGGATTTAAGGATTTTTGTCCATATTCGTATGTATCACATGTTTATCACTTCTCAAAATGTTCAGTTACTAAACTTTATTTGAATGTGAACATGAGTTTGGGAAGTACCGAACTCACCAATCACTTAATGCGGGGAGTAGATTTGTGAGACCATAAGCCAAGTGACATGTCCATGTCGAGTGCATCCAAACTATCTATGCAGTCAAGTTCATGCATACCCCAAACTACACAGCTCGAATAATGGGACGACGATACATCAGTTATGACGACAGTCCGAAGTTATTGGGTATCGAGTAAGTGCGGTAAAGTCTGTATTCATTCAATTTATGGAAATTGCTGGGTCCGAGCTCTTGTCAATAATTCAGCATGTAATATTATAATATTGGTGACCTAAGACGATCAGATCAAATTTAGAGGACATCAAAATTTTATGTTCTTGAATTATCTATCAACATATAAGAAAAATAAACTTATGTGTGGCAGTCCACTTATATATAATTTTTTTTCTTTTCAAAATAACATTAGTCTCCGGCAGCATAATTTTGTTATTAGTGATAAGTAGTCAACAATATCAATAAAAGGCTAACATGTAAGACATCAGCTATGCATGAGTGCGTAAATCAGAAAACAATATATGAATTTCCAAGTGTTGAGAAGTCAGGATCACAATAGACTCGATGCTATAAGGAGTCGAGATCTCGAGTCCAAAGGCTCAACCATCTGTGAGCAGTTGGGGTACCATATGAGCCAATCAAGCAAGTCGAGCCCTCAATTGAGTTGTCAAGAGGTGAAAATAGCTGGGCAAAGGAGCAGCCGGGCAGTCTTCTCAACTTCAAACGTGATGGGGCACATGAGCAAATCATTGGCACTTAAAAGAAAATATCATAAATCATTTATTTTTAGTGATTGTAAATAATATATTAACAATATATCCAAATTAAGTTTTGTAAGTTTTCAATAAAATATATAAACTATAACAACTAGTACGTATAGAGATATTCAAACACTCATAATCTCTTATAAAGATAAGTTTTAGACAATACTACTGATAGGATCGAGAAAAAGTCAGAGGATGGGAAATAAACTCTTTCGAAAATTTCTTGCTTTAAAACTGTTGGCAGACTAGTTGTGTCACGATCTGACTCTAATATGGTATTTCGAGCAACAGAAAGTTTGTGCAGAAAAGGTTCGATCAATTAATGTACAATTTAATGTTGAAATGTAAATAGATAAAGAACAATGATTTGTTTTTGAAAGTTCGAAGCAATACTTCTACATCTTCTTTTCTTAAAAACTAGAAGGTCATCCACTAGAAGACTTTGATTTTATTATGCAGTGCAATCAAAATCTATCAGTCAACTTACATCTGATCTGAACTCCTGATCTGCTAACCGATAACAACAAGCTATGTTAACTTTGTTGATGAGTAATTTTTGTTCCTGCTATTTATAGCTATTGGATTTCAACTGTAACAAATATTACTAGTATGCTCAGTCGATTAATTCCCGTTCATTGCCTTCAAGTAATAAATATGCATTTCATTCTCTGTACAATCTCCGTGTTGATGCTCATTCTTTTTGCTCTAAAAAGTCAATCATCGTATTTCAACAACTCTGATCTTGTTCTGATTGTAGCCTGAGTTGTTTAACGACTTTAAATGTATTGGTTTAGGCAATACCTCGAAGTCATCCTGATCTGATATGATGCACTACTCTGGTCTGAACTGTTCTATCTTTTCTGATCTGATCTGATAGCTTCGTCTGATCTGAACTAATAGCATTTGTTGGTCTGAGCTCTAAACTGCAGTTGTACACCCAATCTAATCCACTCTTGAAATATGTTGATTAAGCTTTTCTAATATGATCCGAGTTTTAAATGTTGTTAGATTTGTGTATGATATGATCTAATTTGCTACGTACTAAAATCTTATTATAGCAAAAAATTAAAATATTTTACTTAACAACTACAATACCGGATGAAGTGTTGATTTGCATTTCAAATAATTCATGATCTAATTTGCTACTTACTAGAATCTTTTCTTATCACAAAAATTAAAATATCTTTCCTAACAACTACAATACTGGATGAAGTGTTGATTTGCGTTTCAAATAATTCAGGGATGACACATTCAACGTCCTAATGTTAACATTGCAGTCGCATTTAAAAAGGTAAGTGAAAGAACAAAAGCTGGTAGCCAAGTTCCATGGCGTTTTCTTATTTAATAACAGCTACAAATGACCTCTGTAATTATTTACTATAAATAATTACAATGTAAGATCGATTATTCTCATTATCATTTAAAAATGCAAATAACTTAAGTAAAGTACACACAAGAAATCAAGGCACCAATTAATGAAGAAAAAAGGAAGAATTGGTGTAAATTTACGGCAAAAGAAGAGTGGATACAAATACTTGTCTTATCCAATCCCAAGGAAGAAAGAAAAAACAAAGGATGGCAATTCAACAGCCTTCCATCATTCCTCCCTTCAATCCTGGAAAATGGCTGCATACACACTTCTCAAACCCTGCATAAAAAATAGTTGCCCGCAAATGCCAAAAGCAGATTTAATTCCATTTTCGAAACATGTAAGGATATTAGTTTTAACATAAACTTCTTGTCCGATTTCTTGTCTGTTTCTTTGTTCGATTCTGACGAGTAAATTTCGGTTGTTTCTTGATACAGCTTAGGCAATGCTCGAGTCCAAGGTCTGGTAATATCGGCCATCAGGTGACTAAAATCCCTTCAGTGGATTAGTAGCAATTTATTCTCCTTTCTTGTTTTTCTGAATCGGGGCTTATGGGATATAAGCTAATTTTGATTTTTATATATAGACACTACAATCATGGAATAAAGTTGTGGTTGTTTTCTTAATTTCTAATAGATTGAAGGTGGAAAAAGCTGTAGGGTGTCAAGAACCAGAGTGAATGCTATACCAGATTGGCCATTAATGGCAGTCATGGTTGAACACATGGAAGGACAAAGAGACCTCATCACACACAAAACAATTTGGCATCTCAGTGATCAAGCCATAAAGAATGTTTGTCAGTACTAAGTAACTGATTAATCATACATATAACACTTACCAACATGACATTATTGATCATACGTTCTAGAACTTGATTTTCTGTGAGTTATGGTTCAGTAGTATAGTCTATGATTTGAATTTTAGTAGGCCAGATTCCAGGCCGAATCTTGATATCCGACGGATTTCGGGTACAAGATTTCTCGGGCCTTCCCAACTTCTAGTATTGTCACACAATCTCTCTTTAATATGCAGATATGTTCTACATCATGTTTACATGTTGGGGATGTTGTTTCTTTGGCGCCGCAAAGGTGTGTGTGCGTGCATTTTTCTCTATTTTTCTTATTGAATCTGGTTGATATTTCTGTGGTTTCATCAAATCTAGTTTCCCCTCTTGATTATGGCTTAGGATCCATATTATGATTCAGAAGCGTACAGGAAAGATGGAGGAGATGGTACAGGACATTGGGTCTATGAGAAGGTACTAGTACAAAGTAATGAGTTAATGCTTTGTTTCTAATAAATCTTGCTCTTTTTACTTGACAAATTATCTGCTGCTGTTGATAAAGTATTCCACTGCTAGCTTGACTTAGTTTTGGTAACTTCTACAGGTTGTCGCAACAAATATTGTTAGGATGTGTGGTACCTAATTCTTACTCGAGCGTGATAAGTGGACAGGCTTTTGCATTTAAAAAGAACCTCTGAAATCTCATGTGCTCTTTATATTTTCTTTTCATCAAAATTCTATCGTTTTCGGTGACTATTTGAATATATACTAAGATGAATCACATTTTTTCATTGCAATGCATTAATGTTGTGTTCACATATGAGAGAACGGTGAAATTGTAGAACTAATAACAATATGGATTTAATGTGGATGCTGCAGCAAGAGGACAATGAGGAATCAGCGAGAGCGGAGCTGTGGCGCGAGGAGTTGATTGAAGAGATTGAGCAAAAAGTTGGGGGTATGAGAGAGTTAGAAGAAGCGGGCAAGAAAGAAGAGGAGCTCGTCAAATGATTCATCTTGTACCATCTCTTACATATGTTGTATAAGTTTCTGGTTTATATTTATTATGATTCTTGAGTTAATTTTCATATTAATATCATTATTATCGAAGTATACTAGACTTAAGAGTGATTGAAAATTAGCTACAATTGAAAATTCGAGTACCCTACATATCTTGTGAATCGATTGAGCAAAGACAAGAAAGTGAAACACGAAAAAACCAGCAATTTGATTTCTGAAGGAATGCTTGAATGAGTTGCCTCGACTTGGAGAGATTTAACCATGAAGAAAGCCCAAGGTTCAGTCATGGGGCGAGTAGCGAGTAGTCGTTTTCGAAGGAACAACATTAACTGGACACGATTGACGATTTATCTATCTCATATGACAGGGTGTCTAGAGAAATATGCGGAAGGTTTTGGAAAAAGAAATGAATAAGAGTTGCATATGTTCAGGTCATCAAGTACAGATACAAGGATATAGTGACAATTCCTAAAAAGATAGGGTGGATCAGTGTAATTGAATTTTTTCCTAGCCGATGAGCTGACAACAAATCAGGAGGTCGGAGATCTTTCCTCGGGAGCTCTGTCCTTGAGCACCGAACTGCTTATAGTGAATGAGCAGGATGTGTTGTGAAGAGTCACCTGTAATGGTTTATCGCCATATCTGGTCCTCGAGAGAGTCAAAGTTGGGTCATCTACAACCATAGAAACACGTCAGAGGACGTCGAAAGTGTTTGTCGCGAAGTCCCTTCGATGCTTAAGTCAGCTCGAGCGATGAAAAACAAGTATATGAGTTGAGAGCTTGTGAATATGTCGATCTCTGTAAAGTGAAGAATAACCGAGCTTTTATAGAGGAGCTAAGTGGTTGTTGCAGACATGTCACCTGGAGTGTGATATGTTTGAGCGACTCTTGCCCCTAGTATTGTGCATACGTTGACCACTTCCCATGCGAGATTGTCGCCCTGACGTCTCAGGTCGACACTAAATCAATGCGTACCCATAACGCTCTATCGGATGCGTGATTGTCGCGGTCTAGACTACCAGATCGTACGGGACTACAAAGGCTCTTCCTTGGACCTCTTACCTCGAGCTCCCAACATGCTGCATTTAAAAGCATAGAGTCGATCTTTTTTATGGTATGACTTCTACTTATCAATCTCGGCCCAGAAAAGTGACCGACCAGGGCCCTATTGATGAATGAAAGAAAGGGTTTATGAGCCCTAGCCCTGTAAGCCCACACCTGTGTAGAGTAGATCGTTCAACACCTGCGGCACAAACCTATTTTTGACCTATTGGCCCTAGTATCATAGGCGACCGAACGGCCGCCCCCTAATTACTAGACCGACCAGCTATAATAATTCCATAAACACCTAGCGAAGATATGACAAACAGTTCCCAATGATGTATGTACGAGGTATCTAGCTTTAAAAGCTGCTTCTTCTTCTTTTGTTTTTTTTATTTATCATAGATGAAGTCACCAGACATAGTCAGGACATGGTTCCTTGGTGCGTGTGATTTGCGGATGAGTCCAAATGTTGGGCAGTAAAGCAAACATATGACAAAATATTAGAGTCCTAGAGACAAGGATGTTAATGTAGATGTAGAAAATACGATAATGGATAAGCTAAAAAACGTGTATATTAGAGAAAAAGGTTGTGGTTTGCGCCTATCTAAGAAAAACAGAGGGAGACGCACCTGAGATGGTATGGACTCGTACAAAGATGATCAATAAAGACTCAAGGTAGGAGATGTGAGGCCATGACTAGTACCCTTAATAGACAGAAAGGGGACCCCAAAAGACTTGGATACTCAGATGGTGACATAAATGCTAACTTAGATGTAACTCATTTATTTCATCTTAAGTATGATTTTTAGGTGTGAAGAGATTTATCTCTTATGAAGTCAGCGTCCAATTTCTGTATCCATTTGTTGACGTTAACCCGCAAGCTTTCAAAATATTTTAAATGGCATAGGATAAATGGAATGTACCAAGAATTTACTCAGTGCCCACATTTTATTGAATATATCTACACGACCTTTTGTACAAACTTTAAAAGATTAAGAACAAACGCCAAATTTGATTGCCAAGTTACTAAGAGCAATCCTCCATTAGTTTTACAAATTCCCTAAAATCAATCTTCCCATCGCCGTTATAATCAAAAGCCATTATCATTCTTTGGTATTCTTCTTTAGAGAATCTCATGAATCCCATTGAGTTTATCACTCTCTCCAGTTCATTTGCATCTATGAAACCATCATTATTTCCATCAAATATGTTAAATGCTTCTCTCACTTCATCCAGGCTAGGCTGCGCCTTATAGAACACATTTGCAACGTCAACTCTTGACCCTTGTCTTGCCATTTGTTGGCGCCCGTCTCCCTTTCTAGCATCGCGGTCCAGTCCCAGACTCTCGAAGACTATTGACATGTCTTCGACGCTCACACTCGTCGGTGCATCGCTGCAAGCTATTGTTTTCCACTCGAAACAAGATTCTGCAGTGGCGATCCTAGATTCCACGGACGGGCCTCGACAACCTTCCGACACATGGAGGAAGAGTCGAGGTAGGGATCGGATTATTGGCCGAAAACACAAGTAGAAGTCTTGGAAGGCAAAGATCAAGCTGAAGATCACACACCAAAGGATGACATGAATGAATGAAAGGACACGTGATGCAATGTTAGTTAAGCTTGGTGACGACATCTTCGAATTCATCACATAAAATATAAACCTAAAATTTCTGTGGATGTGCAAATTTGCGATGCATGACGTGCCTTTTTATAGAGGAACAAATTGCGGGAAAACATGGGTGAAATTTCCTTACAATTTTTAATTAGTATTTTGTTATTGAAGTGATTTGGTTGTAATAGTTCGAAGACTCCCTTGTAAATTACTCCCAAGTCTAGTATCCTATGATTGATCAAGTTCATGGTTTTTCTTTGAAAAAAAACGAAAAATTCCACGCACACATCTCAAACCTGCTAAAAGTGGGTGAAAACTTACATGATTTTCTAAAGTAAGCTGTAGATGAAATTAACTTACTTCACAATTGCTTGGAAGGATAAAAATTATGCCACTTGACACTATTTATATTAGAAGAAAATATTTAAGTTAATATAAGATATCGTTTTAAAAAAGTCATGCTAATATCGACAATTATTGCACTCTAATAGTAACAAACTGAATTTTGATTTTAATTTTTGCACATAAACCATATTTACAGATATTGAGGCCTTAAAGTAAGTTTCGATTTAATTGAAATTTAATCACTAGACTTGCGAGTAACTAATTAGTAAAAATTTTCGTACTCATACTTAGATTCTACAGACAAAGTATTTGGTGTACCATATACATTTTTCTTTGTTACATCCAAAAACTGAACTTACAAGAAGGAGAAAATTTAAAAATTCTTTGTCGGAATTATTCAGATAATAATCAATTTTATTAAATGCATATTATATGGAAGTAAAGTTGGTAGTCTTCATTGACCCGTCGACGCTTCCGGGGTGGTTCCTGTACAAAAAAGTGTGTAGAGAGTAAATTTCCGAGGATGTTGAGGTTGGAAAAAAAATTACCATGTGCAGCACAGAATATTAGGATATATTTTGTCCTTTTGTTATTTTTTCCATACTTTTAAAAAGGAGCATATGTAATTATTTTTAATTTTTAAATATTTTTACTCTTGTTTTAAAATGACGTACTTCCCATCTCAATTGTATAGTTGAAATTTTATATAGTGTTAATTTTTTATTTTTACCAATTTACCACTATTTAATTGACTTATTTAACTATCTGATTGTTTATCTAATAAAAGTAATTGCTTGATAAAAATTCAAATTTCCAAACACTTTGTTAATTACACTTTACAGATTTGTAATTAGAAAAGAAATTGTAAGCACTTATGAAAAGTTGAATACAAATATAAGGGATAATTGCACACATACCCCTGTGAAATTCCGAATTTGGTAAAACCCCATATAGCCATTAACTACCTCATGTTTGTAAATTTCGGTACATATGCCTCAGTTCAAAGTATACGTGCTCAAAGTTTTACTATGATTCATTTTAAAATTAAATTTGAAAAATCCAAATAAATTATAGAATAATTTATAATTAATAAATTTGATAAGGGCTAAATGTAAATTTAACTGCGATCACCTATTAAGTTTTAATAGATTATTTTAATTGAAATCAACATATGAAATTTATTGAATAATGTAGTCTTTTTTTTTCAAACAAAGGGTCATTTCCTCGTTACAAATAATTTCATTCAATTCCAATTACTTGTTTTGTATTACCAAACATAAGATTGAAATCAAAATTAAAAACTAACATTCCATTCCTTTACAATCATTGGAGTGGAATAAACATATACTTCTATTCCTATTCTAATTTTTCATTTCTTTCCTAATTTAATCCATTCTTATAAATCAAGAATGCCACAGGGCATGCTTGGTACATGGGAACGAGGTAGGAATGGAATCGGTTTTACTGACCTTATTCCATTGCCCATGCTTGGTTCTTAAGGGAATACCCACCCATTCCAACACTATAGTTCTATTTTGTTAATGGGAATATGTGTTCCCACACTATGGTTAGATCTACCCATTCCCATCTTCCAAACTTTCGAAATTAAGGGATAATTTAATCCCCATTATTATCTGCATCCATTTCCCCATATTCATTGTGTCATGCTCCGAGATCGAGATTCATGACATCGGCAATATTAAACAATTATAAAATTATAAAATATTAAGCCTCATAGTATAGCACAGAACCAGTCTGTTACATAACCAAATATAATCGTTTTTACAACTGAAAATCAGTGTCAGGCCCCGTGCTAATCACACAAGATTAGAGCACAATTAAGCACATAATCACGGAAGCGTAAAAACAGGGCTTAAAAATTTTTCGAAATAAAATGGGCCTGAACTCAAAACATTCATTCAAAATATCAATACTCAAAATACGAGTTAACTCAAACTCATACAAAATAGGTAACACAGATCTCAAATCAACAATAGATCCCCAAATACATAGAATCACGGGGCATCCCCCGGCTCAATACATATCTTAATATAACTGGGACTCTAGGAAAAGGGGATCGACCAGCTGGCGCTCCACTCGGTCCAGCTTGGTTACCTGAAGATCCTGCAAATGGGCAACACAGACCCAAAACACAAAAGCAGGAAAACAAATACGAGGTCAAGCCTCGGTACGAAGAGCTATCAAAACAGCTATTCATGCAACATGCTATAATCAATGCTATGAAATGCATGAGGGCTATCAAGGATCGGATAGCTAGACCAGTGTATCAACTGGCAATCATCTCAGTCAGCCTCTATACCCGCACGGTGTATCAACCGGGGAAATCATCGGTCCGTGATCTTCAGAGCCCGTCAGCCCATCACAGCTCGGTGGTAGACACTCGAATCCGGTAGTCACCACTCCGATGATAGCGTTGGACTTTTCAGGCACAACTCATCAGTCGGCCAATCACAACGTGGCTTTCAATCAGGTCATCAATCAATCTGTCAATCAGGCTCAAGATGTATGCATGTATGCCAATTCAATATTCAATGCACAATGCATACAATTCAATACGTGAAAACAGAATGTAAAACTCAATCATTTGACAAGCTGTATCACGTAAATCACAGAAGCATATCAGCAGATTTCACAACATCAATCACAGCCATGTTCACGCTCAAAGCTGCTAAATCTGCTCAATTCGTACCTTCAACAGCTGATTCTACCTCAACAGATAATTACCAAGGAACGGCAGTTTCCTCTTGCACAATTCTACCCTTCGCTGATCACGTCCAACCACAACGAAGTTCCTGGAAGCTGAAATCTGTACAAGGCATCTCATTCTTAGTTCATATCTAACTCAAATCTGAACCTCAACATACAAATTCCTACGGCCAAGAACTTGAATCCAGTTCTACTTCTAAACAAAGTACTACAGCCAATACTAAGCTTAGAACGGTAGGAATTCCTTACCCAGAAGCTGAAACCAGCGGAAAAACTATCAAATTCCACTGTACGAAGAAACCAGCAACTTCGTGATCCTCCCCAAAGTCTTTCTACAGCCTCAAATGGGTAACAATCGATAGAGCAATTCACAGAGAATCCAGCGCCACCAAAATCGCTAAAAACAACGACGGAGAACGGCGGCAATCGACGGAAGAGAATCACGGTGAACAGTAGATATCGAGGGTTTGAAATTGGAGATAAGAAATATCGGGTTCAGAATAATTCTAAGTGTCGATCAACACTTATCTATATATCTCTCAAATCCAACAGCTGATGTTCTCAATTATCCAGACGTTGCTACAGTAGGTACCTTACGACTGGTATTCACGTCTTCTACAACAAAACCAGCAGCAACAACCAGTAGAAACATAATACCAAAGCAATACCAAAACGACATCGTAGCAACTAATCAAAACGATGTCACAGCGCTCCACCAGCTGATACCAAATCCCATGCGAAACAACCACCAGCTGGTCACGCTAGATAACTCAAAACGACGACGTAACAAGGTTCCCGCTAACAAAGGTAAAACGACGCCGCCTAACTAGCAACAGCTGGTCACTCAAACCAACAGCTGAACCAAAGCGTTACACTCAAAACGCTGCGTTTCAACTTAACAGAACGACGTCGCTTCATCATCAGCGACTGGTTCTTCAACCCAACAGCTGGTCATTCAGCTGGCACAATTTCTCACAATGCAACAGCTGATAGCGCTACAACTGCATAGCGAAACGACGACGCATCACTCATTCGCTACAGTACCGTTGACTCGTGTTGACGTCTAAAATGCGCTGCGTCTGGTTCCTTGCATTAGCGCTACGGCTGGTTTTCACGAAACGACGACGTTTTACTCCCACATCATCAACTGCTGATCAGCTTTCACCAGCTAGCGCTACAGCTGAATTCTAACGTCTGAATTCTACTGGAATCAGATTTCTCTCGAAAAACCCTCAAAATCCACGCGACTAATCCCGAATCAATTCGATTAATCACTAATCTAAAATCTGATTCCTCACATTCTCCCCACCTTAAGAGATTTTGTCCTCGAAATCAAATGCAAACACAGGGAAAACTCCAACAAAACATCAAGCAAAGCAAAAATCAGCTACTCAGCTCGAAGCAAAATTCGAAAATTACCTGGAATTCACACTGTCAGTGATCAAATAGAAGAGGCCAATCCTGTCTCATCTTTTCCTCAACCTCCCAGGTTGCTTCTTCTCGGCCATGCTTGCTCCATTGGACCATCATCAACGGAATCACTTTGTTCCTCAGCTGCTTCTCCTTCCTATCCAGAATCTGCACTGGATATTCAACATAGCTCAAGGCAGAATCCAGCTCAACTTCGTCGGTTCTCAAAACATGGAATGGATCTGGCTCATATTTTCTCAACATGGACACATGAAAAACGTCATGCATCGCTGCTAACTCATCAGGCAGCCTCAATCGATAAGCCAACTGTCCAATCCTCTCAACAATCTCGAAGGGACCAACGAATCTAGGAGCTAATTTGCCTTTATATCTGAAGCGCATCACGCTCTTGAAAGGAGAAACTTTGAGAAATACTCGATCGCCAACTTCAAACTCTAACGGTCGACGTCTTCGGTTAGCATAGCTGGTAAATCTATCTTGTGCAGCCTTCATTCTACTCCGAATCAAATCAATCTGATCTTTCATGTGCTGCACAAACTCAGGGGTAGAAAGCTGTCTCTCACCAACTTCTTCCCAACAAATCGGAGATCGGCACTTTCGACCATACAACGCCTCAAATGGAGCCATCCCGATAGTCACCTGGTAGCTGTTGTTATACGAGAACTCAACCAAGGACAAAGAATCCTGCCAACCACCACTGAAATCCATCACAACTGCTCGCAGCATATCCTCTAAAGTCTGGATAGTCCGCTCAGACTGACCATCTGTCTGTGGATGATAGGTTGTACTCATAGCCAATCTCGAACTCATCGCTGCCTGCAAGCTCTTCCAAAATCGAGAATGAATCTTGGATCTCGATCAGACACTATCGAAACAGGAACTCCATGCAATCTAACCACATGGTCGATATACAGCTTCGTCATTTTCTTCATCGAACACCTCACGTCATAGGGAATGAAATGGGATGACTTCGAATGTCTATCAATCACCACCCAAATCGCATCACATCCCCTACTCTATCGAGGTAGATGAGTCACAAAATCCATGGCGATGTGCTCCCAATTCCATTGGGGCACCTCCAAACTTTGTAGCAATCCACCAGGTCTCATTCTCTCAGCCTTGACCTGCTGGCAATTCAAACATCTAGCAACAAAACCAGAGATGTCGCTCTTCATGCCTTCCCACCAGTAGTGAGATTTCAAGGCATGGTACATCTTTCTCTCGCCCGGATGCACACTGTACTGACTACAATGCGCTTCATTCATAATGGTCTCTTTCAAATCGATCAAGTTCGGAACCACTAATCTTCCTCGAAATCTCAGACACCCATCCGAAGAAACTAGAGAAATCATCAGACTGACCACTTCGGGCTTTAATCTTCAACTCATGAACATATGGATCAGTCCTCTGCGCCTCCCTGATGTCATTCACAATCTGCGGTTCTACTTGAATCGAAGAAACCATAAAGTACTGATCACCCGACTGGAAACGCCAACCAGAAGTACTCAACTGCTCGTAGACTTTAGAGACACTCAAAGACGAAAGCATCGCAGGCTGGGTCTTTCTACTCAAAGCATCTGCTACTGAGTTCATCCGCCCAGGCTGATACTGAATCTCAATTCTTCACCATACAGATAATGTCGCCAAATCTTCAAGGCAAACACTATCGCAGCCAACTGCAAATCATGAACAGGGTACCTCGTCTCGTGAGGCTTCAACTGTCGAGACGCATAAGAAATAACGTACCCGTTCTACATCAGCACACATCCTAAACCATTAAGAGAAGCATCGGAGCACACAACGAATCCTCCAGATCCAGACGGTAGAGCCAAGACAGGAGCAGTAGTCAACTTCTCCTTCAACGTCTGAAAACTATACTTGCACTCATCAGTCCAAACGAACTTCCTATCCTTCTGAGTCAATTGAGTCAAAGGCCTGGCTATCGAAGAGAACTTCTCAATAAAACGCCTATAATAGCCAGCCAATCCCAAGAAGCTGCGGATCTCTGAAACATTCCTAGGTCTCTCCCAGTTAAGAACTGCTTCGACCTTGCTCGGATCTATCGAAATCCCTTGTGCCGAAATCACATGACCCAAAAAGATAATCCGATCAAGCCAGAATTCACACTTGCTGAACTTGGCATACAACTGCGAGTCTCTCAATCTCTGCAACACCAGTCTCAGATGCTCCTTCTGCTCTCTCAAGCTCCTCGAATACACTAGGATGTCATCTATGAAGACGATAACGAACCGATCGATGTACTCACTGAAGACGCGATTCATCAAATCCATGAAAACAGCTGGGGCATTCGTCAACCCAAACGGCATGAGCAGAAACTCATAATGCCCATATCGAGTCCGGAAAGCTGTCTTCGCCACGTCAGCATCTCTAATCCGCAATTGGTGGTAACCAGAGCGCAAATCAATCTTCGAGTAAACGACCGATCCCTGCAACTGATCGAACAAGTCATCAATCCTCGGCAAAGGATACTTGTTCTTCACCGTCGCTTTATTCAACTGTCGGAAATCCACGCACATCCTCATAGATCCATCCTTCTTCTTCACAAAAAGAATCGGAGCTCCCCAAGGCGACATACTCGTCTGATGAAGCCTTTCTCCAAGAGATCTCTCAACTGATCCTTCAGCTCTTTCAACTCTCCGGGCGCCAACCGATACGGAGCTCTAGAAATCTGGGCGGTACCGGGCACCAATTCGATACTGAAGTCGATCTCACGTCTTGGAGGGAATCCAGGAATCTCATCCAGGAACACATCGGGAAACTCTCGGACGATCGGAATATAGCTCAACTCCAATCGGGGCTCCTGGGAACTATCAAGCTCGTAAATCATGAATCCAGCATTATCCAGCGATAGCAGGCTAAACATCTCCATGGCGGACACCAGTGGAATCTTCGAGCGTGAATCAGCACCGTAGAACTCCCACCTCTCACCCGAGTCAGGGCGAAATCTCACCACACCATGAAAACAGTCAACAGTAGCCTTATAGCTAGATAATACGTCCATTCCCAAGATGCAATCAAAATCTCTGATTCCCAAAACAATCATATTGGACACCAAAACATGTTCATCAAATCGAAGCACACAATCCAACACCACTTCACGGGACCACAGATTCACACCAGCAGGGGTAGACACGGAAACAATATCACACAATGGGGAAGAACTCAACCCATACTCACAAACAAACATCTCAGAAATAAAAGAGTGTGATGCACCAGTGCCAAATAGAACTCTCGCAGGATAATCAAAGATAAAGCATGTACCTGCGATCATCATACCAGGCGCCTCCTCAGCCTGCTCTCTCGTCAAAGCGTTCGCCTGAGCCTGCTGCAGAATCTGGAACGGAGGTCTCAAAGGTGCTCCAAATCTAGAAGGCTCACGGGGTTGGAATCCAGATCGCTGGGTAGGGGCAGGAAACTGCGATCTCTGAGAAGAACCACCAGCTGATCCCTGCTGCGAAGGAACTGAAGACTGACCCCTCAACAGAGGACACACTCTAACAAAGTGTCCTGGCTGTCCAAAGTTACGGCAGGACCCCTGAACTCCACGACACTGCGAAGTCGGATGCCTTCCTCCGCACTGTCCACAAGACATGCCACTAGAACCGCTGCCAGACCACTGCCAGAACCAGAACTCACAGAACTAGAGGAACTCGAATCCGCCTTCTCTTGAACTGTTTCCCTCGAGGTCTAAACCTTTGGCGATTCGAATGCTGCTGCTGCGCCCCTGAGGAGACTAAAAAAGATTGTGACGCATCCTACACAGGCTGATGGTGCATCCAGTGTCGGCTGAATCTCGGAGCCTCAACCTCCATCAAACTCTCCTCCGACTGTTATAGAAGGAATCCGGGGTATACTCCTGTCAGAATGCCTCACAGAAGCTTTCCCAGGTGATCACAACCCCACTATCATGAAGGATACGAGAAGTACCTCTCCACCAGCGCTGTGCATTGTCTCTCAGCTGCAACACCGCCAGCTTCAGTCTCTTCTCGGGAGAGTACTCCAGAGTATCGAACAACTCCTCCATCTGAGCTAACCAAGCCTCAGTCGAAGCACCGCCCTCAGTAGCAGCAAACGTCGGAGGGTTCGTCCGCTAAAACCTAGCTAGGACCAACTACATCTCGCCTATCTGTCTAGTAGCATTCTCAACCTGATGAACATCATCATCACTACCTGCCCTAGACTCCTCCGCAGTACATCTAGTCGTCCTACCTCTTCCTCTTCGCGGCGGCATCTAAACAAATCTAGAGGTAAGATCTCACAGCATGTATATCACATAAATCACAGAGTCAATCAAAAATCAAATCAAAACTCTGTAACTAGACTCGAGTGTGATCAAAGAAAATCGAGCTTATCCCATCTAATACCAAAAATGTCAGGCCCCGTGCTAATCACACAAGATTAGAGCACAATTAAGCACATAATCACGGAAGCGTAAAAACAGGGCTTAAAAATTTTTCGAAATAAAATGGGCCTGAACTCAAAACATTCATTCAAAATATCAATACTCAAAATACGAGTTAACTCAAACTCATACAAAACAGGTAACACAAATCTCAAATAAACAATAGATCCCCAAATACATAGAATCACGGGGCATCCCCAGGCTCAATACATATCTTAATATAACTGGGACTCAAGGAAAAGGGGATCGACCAGCTGGCGCTCCACTCGGTCCAGCTTGGTTACCTGAAGATCCTGCAAATGGGCAACACAGACCCAAAACACAAAAGTAGGAAAACAAATACGAGGTCAAGCCTCGGTACGAAGAGCTATCAAAACAGCTAATCATGCAACATGCTATAATCAATGCTATGAAATGCATGAGGGCTATCAAAGATCGGATAGCTAGACCAGTGTATCAAATGGAAATCATCTCAGTCAGCCTCTATACCCGCACGGTGTATCAACCGGGGAATCATCGGTCCGTGATCTTCAGAGCCCGTCAGCCCATCACAGCTCGGTGGTAGACACTCGAATCCGGTAGTCACCACTCCGATGATAGCGTTGGACTTTTCAGGCACAACTCATCAGTCGGCCAGTCGCAACGTGGCTTTCAATCAGGTCATCAATCAATCTGTAAATCAGGCTCAAGATGTATGCATGTATGCCAATTCAATATTCAATGCACAATGCATACAATTCAATACGTGAAAACAGAATGTAAAACTCAATCATTTCACAAGCTGTATCACGTAAATCAAGAAGCATATCAGCAGATTTCACAACATCAATCACAGTCATGTTCACGCTCAAAGCTACTAAATCTGCTCAATTCGTACCTTCAACAGCTAATTCTACCTCAACAGATAAAATCTGCTCAATTCGTACCTTCAACAGCTGATTCTACCTCAACAGATAATTACCAAGGAACGGCAGTTTCCTCCTGCACAATTCTACCCTTCGCTGATCACGTCCAACCACAACGAAGTTCCTGGAAGCTAAAATCTATACAAGGAATCTCATTCTTAGTTCATATCTAACTCAAATCTGAACCTCAACATACAAATTCCTACGGCCAAGAACTTGAATCCAGTTCTACTTCTAAACAAAGTACTATAGCCAATACGAAGTTTAGAACGGTAGGAATTCCTTACCCAGAAGCTGAAACCAGCGGAAAAACTATCAAATTCCACCGTACGAAGAAACCAGCAACTTCGCGATCCTACCCAAAGTCTTTCTACAGCCTCAAATGGGTAACAATCGATAGAGCAATTTACAGAGAATCCAGCGCCACCAAAATCTCTCAAAAAAACGACGGAGAACGGCGGCAATCGACGGAAGAGAATCATGGTGCACATTATCTATCGAGGGTTTGAAATTGGAGATAAGAAATATCGGGTACAGAATAATTCTAAGTGTCGATCAACACTTATCTATATATCTCTCAAATCCAACAGCTGCTGTTCTCAATTATCCAGACGTTGCTACAGTAGGTACCTTACGACTGGTATTCACGTCTTCTACAACAAAACCAGCAGCAACAACCAGTCGCAACATAATACCAAAGCAATACCAAAACGACATCATAGCAACTAATCAAAACGATGTCACAGCGCTCCACCAGCTGATACCAAATCCCATGGGAAACAACCACCAGCTGGTCATGCTAGATAACTCAAAACGACGACGTAACAAGGTTCCCGTTAACAAAGGTAAAACGACGCCGCCTAACTAGCAACAACTGGTCACTCAAACCAACAGCTGAACCAAAGCGTTACACTCAAAACGCTGCGTTTCAACTTAACAGAACCACGTCGCTTCATCATCAGTGACTGGTTCTTCAACCCAACAGCTGGTCATTCAGCTGGCACAATTTCTCACAATGCAACAGCTGATAGCGCTACAACTGCATAGCGAAACGACGACGCATCACTCATTCGCTACAGTACCGTTGACTCATGTTGACGTCTGAAATGCGCTGCGTCTGGTTCCTTGCATTAGCGCTACGGCTGGTTTTCACGAAACGACGGCGTTTTACTCCCACACCATCAACTGCTGATTAGCTTTCACCAGCTAGCGCTACAGCTGAATTCTAACGTCTGAATTCTTCTGGAATTAGATTTCTCTCGAAAAACCCTCAAAATCCACGCGACTAATCCCAAATCAATTCGATTAATCACTAATCTAAAATCTGATTCCTCACGATCAGAGTCTGAAATAACAGAATGCGGAAGCGAAATTTGCATTAACAAAAAAAATTGGATCTTCACCAGCCCCAAAACAGCTCTTGTTCCTCCTCTTCAACATGTTCTTCGTTCTTATCTGGGTGGGAGAAGTAAGGGGTGTGTGTTTGGAGAAACACTCAGCAAGTGGGGGATACCATACTAGCATAACAATATATACATATATTGAATAACAGATTTCAGAACAGAGCATATACAAAACAGAGCATAGCATAACAGGTAGCACTGATAATTACTTCGTCTCTATGGTTTATTGATCATTCTCTAATTTTTACTCCTCTAAGGGTCGAGGCCATAGTTACACCACGTAACTCAGAGTGCGGAATATTTCATAGACCCATATTACGACAGAAACATCAGTGCTAAAACAGAGCATAAATCATAGCATGAACTTGACACGAAATGAAATCTGATACGAAACAGGTGCTCAAACAGTAATTCAAAACAGAACTTAGCATGAATAATATATACAATATTTGAAACGAATATATATAACAAAAGCCCACTTACCGTCTGCTGGAATTTCTTGACTGGTATGCGAAATCAGGTATAGCTTGTGCAGGATTGCAATGCGAATGCTTACTGGTATTGTACTGAGTTTTTTGCGGAATGAGTGTGGTTCATCTACTGCCTAAATGAGGTATTTATAGGTGTAGGAATAGGGTAGTCAAAGGTCAGCATTTACAGCCTTAATTTCCTGATTTCATGGTCATTAAAATGGCTGTTACAATAGTAACGGTTTAGGCATTGAATTGGATGGCTTAATTGGCCATTAACCCCACTACATTGCAGTTACTATTGCGAGAAGCTTACTGAATTCACGGGCGGAGTTTTCTTTACCAAATCTGAATTTTCGTCGCCAAATCTGAATTTGCGTCGCCAAATCTGAATTTACGTTGCTAAATCTGAATTTCGTCAAATATGAGTTGACTTGGTCAAAGCTGAGTTTGACCGTCCAAAGCTGAGTTGATCAGTCCAGAGGTGAGTTGACTGTTGACCAGCTGTGTTGACTGTCTGACTGTTGAACAGCTGAGTTGACTGTCCCCAGATCTGAGTTGTTGTTTGACCGTCTCATATCTGAGTTGACTGTTTGACCGTCTCAGATCTGAGTTGACTGTTGACTCTCCAGATCTGAGTTGACTGATGGCTGTCCAGATCTGAGTTGACCGTTGACTGTCCAGATCTGAGTTTGCTGTTGACTGTCCAGATCTGAGTTGACTGTTGACTCCCAGATCTGAGTTGACCGTCTCAAATCTGATTTTTTTTAAGAGCTAAACTTTCGTGTTTTCACATCCCTCCCTCCTTAAAAGAAGTTTCGTCCTCGAAACTTTGGTGACCTTAATCGTTGAAAAGGTAGGGATATTAATTACGCATCTTCTCCTCCTTTTCCCACGTGGCTTCTCTCTCGGTGTGGTTGGACCATTGGACTCTGACGTACGGGATGGTTCTTCGTCTAAGCACCTGGTCCTTTGTGTCCATGATTCGGATTGGGACTTCTTCATAGTTCAGTCCTTCGATCAGATTCCCTTCCACAAGGAGTGGCCCTTCATCAAGAACGTGACTAGAATCTGAGATATATCTCCTTAGTTGTGAGACGTGGAAGACATTGTGGATTCTAGACATACTGGGTGGTAAGGCCGGTCTGTAGACAAGTGTTCCTACTCTTTCCAAGATTTCGAATGGTCCGACATACCAGGGATTCAGCTTTCCAACTTTATCAAATCGGACTACCCCTTTCATTGGAGAAACCTTCAGATACACTTTTTCACCTACCTCAAAGGCCAAGGGTCTTCTCTTTAAATCTGCCCAGCTTTTCTTTCGATCCTGGGCTGCCTTCAGTCTCTCTTTTATAATGGCGACCTTTTTCACTGTCTCCTAGACCAGTTCAGGTCCTGTGATAGCCTTCTTCCAACCTCATCCCAATACAGCGGCGATCGACATTTCCGTCCATAGAGGGCCTCATAGGGTGCCATTCATATGTACTTCCTGGGTGGTTTGAGAACTTATATTTATGTGCTTCAGACATCACTTCCTTACGGAGGTTATCGAAGTCGGGTACACATAGTCGTCCGTTCATCCAAAGAACACCATCTTGGTCTGCTCGGAAATCAGTCATTTTCCCTTCCTTGATCTGTTCTTTCAGCGTCATTAAGCTGGGGTCTTGATCCTGCTTTAGCTTGACCAATTCTCTAAGACACTGTTGGGCTGAGATTGATGATAGTATCACCTTGTTCATGTTCTTCCGACTTAACGCATTGGCTATCCTATTTGCTTTTCCTGGGTGGTAGTTTATCGTCAAGTCATAGTCCTTTAAAAGCTCGAGCCATCGTCTTTGTCTCAGATTCAAATCTTTCTGAGTGAATATATACTTGAGACTCTGATGGTCGGTGAATACTTCACATTTTTCCCCATAGAGGTAGTGTCGCCAAATCTTTAGAGCAAAAACCACCGCAGCTAGCTCTAGATCATGGGTTGGGTAGTAGTGTTCATGCGTCTTTAGTTGTCTTGAGGCAAGCAATTACTCTGCCATCTTGCATGAGTACACACCCTAGTCCTCCTTTAGATGCATTGCTGTAGATAGTAAAGCTTTTGTCTCCTACGGGTAGCCTTAGAACAGGGGCAGATGCAAGCTTTGTCTTTAGAGTTTCGAAACTTGCCTCACATTATTCGTTCCAGTTGAACTTGGAGTTCTTCTGGGTGAGTCTAGTGAGTGGTAGGGCTATTGAAGAGAAGACTTCTACGAACTTATGATAATAGCCAGCCAATCCCAAGAAGCTTCTAACTTTTGTCACTGTCTTACGTATAGGCCAGTCCATGATAGCTTCTACCTTCTTCGGATTCACTGATACTCCTGTTTCAGAAATTATATGGCCTAAGAATGCCACACTCTTCAGCCAGAATTTGCACTTCTTGAACTTGGCGTACAGTTGTTTCTCCTTCAGGGTTTGCAGGGTAATCCGAAGGTGTTCCTTGTGGTCTTCTTCACTTGATGAATATACGAGTATATCGTCTATGAACACCACTACAAATTTGTCAAAGAATGGTTTGAATACCCGATTCATGAGGTCCATGAAGGCCGCTGGTGCATTTGTTAGACCAAATGGCATCACCGTGAATTCGTAATGACCATATCTTGTTCTAAATACAGTTTTAGGAACATCCTCAGCCTTGATCTTTAGTTGGTGATAACCCGACCTCAAATATAACTTGGAGAAGGTTGTAGCTCATTTGAGTTGATCAAAGAGATCGTCAATTCTTGGAAGAGGATACTTATTCTTGATTGTGATCTTGTTCAACTCTCTGTAGTCGATCCACAATCTCATAGTTCCATCCTTCTTCTTGACGAATAACACTGGAGCTCCCCAAGGTGACACACTGGGTCTGATCTGCTTTTTGTCTAGCAGTTCTTGTAGTTGGTCCTTGAGCTCCTTGAGTTCTGTAGGTGCCATCCGGTAGGGTACCTTGGAAATTGGGTCCGTCCCTGGCACTAGGTTGATTCGAACTCAATTTCCCTGTCAGGCACTTTTCCAGGTAAATCGTCTGGAAACACATCTGCGAACTCTTGCACCACTGGGATGTCTTCTATTTTGAGTTCGTCTCCTTCTTTTACTTCGTGGATCATTGCCAAGAAAACTTCTGCTCCTGACTTCATGGCTGTCCATGCTTGGGCAGCAGAAAGTAGGAACTTTTGATCCTTGTTTTTACCATAATATATCAGCTCCTCTTGATCAGGGGCTTGGAGTTTCACACTCTTATCTCGGCAATCTACCAATGCATGGTTCTTGGATAGCCAATCCATCCCTAAGATGGCGTCGAATTCGACCATGTTGAGTTGTATCAGGTTTGCAGAGAATGAATGGTCGTTTATGGATATCTTGTTGTCCCGATGGATCTTATGTGTTTCAATGATAGTGTTGGTAGGAGTTGCTACTCTATACGGTTCACATAAAATTTCAGGCTCTAGCCCTAATTTCTTAGCAAATCTCCTAGATATGAATGAGTGGGTAGCACCACAATCAAACAACACATAAGCAGGCAGCTTGTTGATAAAAATGGTACCTGTCACCACGTTGCTGGCGTCTTCAGCTTCTTCTTGTGTCATTGCAAACATACGAGCATTGGGTTTATCCTCCCTGGGCTTTGGCTTGTTCGGAGCCGTATTTCTCGGTCCAACCTTTGAACCTTGGTTTTCCAGACAATCCATAATTTGGTGGCCCAACTTCCCACATTTAAAGCATGCACCACTCTGTTTGCGACAATCTCCACTATGACGGTAACCGCAAGAGGTGCAAGGTGCCAACATTTGGGTGTTCGGTGCAGATGCTGACCCGTGGTTGTTGAGGTTTGGTCGCTTGGTCTTAGGCCCACCGTGTGAAGTCTGAGCATTGAGGGGGCGTTTGTTCTTGTTGTCAGCTTCCCGTCTCTTTATGTCAGTCTCTGCCCGGACTGCAGCTCCCATTAAGTCCTCAAAGCTTGTGGCTTGGTATACTGCAAGGGCTGACTGGATACGGCTATTCAGACCCTTCTTAAATCGGTGCATCTTTAGAGTATTATCTGCCATGATTGTTGGGACATAGGTGCCCAATTGAACTTGGATGTATACTCTAGTACCGACATGTCTGCAGTCTGAGTGAAAGTTTCAAACTCGTTGAGCCATTGCATTCTGACTTCCATTGGAAAGTATTGTTTCAAAAATACTTCCCGAAATCTTTGCCACGTGATTTGTCCATTTGCAGTCATGGTTGGCTCGACTGCTTCCCACCATTTTCCCGCTTTGCCATCGAGGAGTGGTGTTACAACATCCACCTTGACAGCGTCTGGGACTTCCAGTAGTCGAAGTTGTGTTTCAATATTCTTCATCCAAGTCTGGGCAACTTCGGTGTCAGGGCTCCCATCGAAGGTGGGGGCTTTGTTCTTGCAAAGGGACTCGTAGTAGTACTTAGTCCCACGAGGCGGAGGGGTAGGAGGAGGAGCTTGGTTGTTGTTGGTATTGACCAATCCTTGGAGAGTCGTGGCAACTATAGTAGCTATTGCCATCAGGTCTTCTCTGCTAAGACCAGTTCTTGAATTGGAGGACCCTTCACCTCCATTGTTACTATCGCTTCTTCGGTTGCCTGCCATATTCTGCCATAGAAAAGCTTACTAAAGATGGGTGCGTATAGTTGCAAAATAAAAGATTGCTTTAACACGAAGGGATAAGCAAATTTTGGATAGAAGAATGAATAATGTTTATTCAAAAGGTAAAACAATTTCCTATTCATCAACAATCTCTCCATCGCCTATAGGAATATCCTCAAGCCCTTCTTCTTCCGGATCTTCTTTCGGTTCTTCCTCCCATTCATCATCGAATGGAGCAGAAGCACCGTTATCTTCTTGTAGACCTTGGATTGTTTGGAGTAGGCTAGCTTTCTCCTCTACCAGGGCCTCGATGACAAGGTGTTGCTCTTGGATCGTATCTTCGGCCTCTTGGATACGAGCCTGCATCTTATGATGACACTCCATATGGTTATCTCTAGTCTGTTGTTTATTTGCCTTCATCCTTTCAATTTTCTTGGATATGCAAAGGCCTATTTCAGTGAGCCCGGCAATGGTCGTGTGCGAGGCTTCTAACGCTACTTGGGTACTATCATGTTCTTTCTTTATAGCAGCCGACTCTCGTCTCTCGGTTGCTAGTTTGGCTCTAAGACATCTAATCATGCGGCTTTGGTTGTCAAGGGCAATCTGCTTCATGCGAAGGGAAGCAGCAGCACGAGTACGGGGGACAGAGGGGCAATTTCCTAAAATCGAAGATATTTCCAAAAATAGAAAGTTGTGAGATTATTCCACAAACTGTTAGTTCTAACCATAGGGATTACAGAACAGTTGACGGAACTGAAATTGGAGTCCTGTACAAAAAGTTATTAATTTTCAAATCTTTTCAAAAACGGCAAAAACGCGATTTTGGAGGCCTAAACGAAGGAATTTGGCCAAAAAGCGGCCTATGTCACGACAAAGTCGTGAGTATTGCTCGTTGGGCCGTTTCGGAGGGGGTAGCACTAGTATCATGCCAAAATCTGAAAGTTTGTCCCAGACCTTGTAAAATTTCAGATTTGGTTTCCCAGCCGGATTATGAACCTGGTGAGCTCTGATACCACTAAAATGTCACGCCCCGAGACCGAGACTCATGACATCAACAATATTAAACAATTATAAAATTGTAAAATATTAAGCCTCAGAGTATAGCTCAAAACCAGTCTGTTACATAACCAAATATAACCGTTTTTACAACTGAAAATCAGAGTCTGAAATAACAGAAATACGGAAGCGAAATTTACATTAACAAAAAAAAACTGGATCTTCACCAGCCCCAGAACAGCTCTTGTTCCTCCTCTTCAACCTGTTCTTCGTTCTTATCTGGGTGGGAGAAGTAAGGGGTGAGTGTTTGGGAAAACACTCAGCAAGTGGGGGATACCATATTAGCATAACAATATATACATATACTGAATAACAGATTTCAGAACAGAGCATATACAGAACAGAGCATAGCATAATACGCGCACTGATAATTACTTCGTCTCTATGGTTTACTGATCAGTCTCTAATTTTTACTCCTGTAAGGGATCGAGGCCATAGTTACACCACGTAACTCAGAGTGCGGAATATTCCGTAGATCCATATTACGACAGAAATATCAGTGCTAAAACAGAGCACAAATCATAGCATGAACTTGACACGAAACGAAATCTGATACGAAACAGGTGCTTGAACAGTAATTCAAAACAGAACTTAGCATGAATAATATATATAATATTTGAAACGAATATATATAACAAAAGCCCACTTATCGTCTGCTGAAATTTCTTGACTGGTATGCGAAATTCGGTATAGCTTGTGCAGGATTGCAATGCTAAAGCTTACTGGTATATACTGAGTTTTTTGCGGAATGAGTGTGGTTCATCTACTGCCTAAATGAGGTATTTATAGGTGTAGGAATAGGGTAGTCAAAGGTCAGCATTTACAGCCTTAATTTCCTGATTTCATGGTCATTAAAATGGCTGTTACAATAGTAACGGTTTAGGCATTGAATTGGATGGCTTAATTGGCCATTAATCCCTCTAGCAGTTACTATTGCGAGAAGCTTATTGAAATTCGCGGGCAGAGTTTTCTTTACCAAATCTGAATTTTCATCGTCAAATCTGAATTTGCGTCGCCAAATCTGAATTTACGTCGCTAAATCTGAATTTCGTCAAATATGAGTTGACTTGGTCAAAGCTGAGTTTGACCTTCCAAAGCTGAGTTGACCAGTCCAGAGCTGAGTTGACTGTTGACCAGCTGTGTTGACTGTCTGACTGTTGAACTAGCTGAGTTGACTATCCCCAGATCTGAGTTGACTGTTTGACCGTCTCAGATCTGAGTTGACTGTTTGACCGTCTCAGATCTGAGTTGACTGTTTGACCGTCTCAGATCTGAGTTGACTGCTGACTATCCAGATCTGAGTTGACTGTTGGCTGTCCAGATCTGAGTTGACCGTTGACTTTCAGATCTGAGTTGGCTGTTGACTGTCCAGATCTGAGTTGACTGTTGACTGTCCCAGATCTGAGTTGACCGTCCCAAATCCGAGTTTTTTTTTTTTTAAGAGCTAAAATTTTGGGTTTTCACACATTGGGTATAATAATAATGACATTCTCATATCCATCGTGTGATCAGATATGGATACCCTAACCGAATATCCTATTATTTAGTGACCATCGTAGTTTTCAATTTTGAATTGTTTCAATAAAGAACTATGAAAATTACCATATTTATAAAACTAAAAAAGAAAAATTTTAGACATAAATATTAACAAACTAAACTTCACGAAGTACAAAACAAAAAATGAGAAATAGCTTATCCCAATATTGTAATCCTATCGAGATAACACATTACTACAAAACTGGTATAGGAAAAACGACCGTGGTCGAATCCCGTGTTATTAAAAGTCCCAATTAACCACAAACATTGAAACCGTTGTTGTTTGAACCAATAGACAACGGACAAAATCCGTTGAATTGTTAAAAATTTAAGTAAGTTAAACCGTTGTCGTCTGTGAATTTAAACACGATTTTTTTATTATTCGACAATGGTTTTTAAAAAACATTTGTAATATCAATACGTTTTTTTCTCAATTATGCAAATTTGATACGAATTAAAAATTATTAATTTATATATATACGAATATTAGGAATTTTAATTAATTACACAACAAAAAATATGATGAAATTATATCAAATTGTACCAGATTATGGAAAAGTACAATTTTAATACCATAAAATAATATGTATTGTCCTACAAATAATTCATTACACTTCCCAGCAAGCTTCTACAAATAGATTTTTAGAAATGATAAACTACAAATTCATTACACTTACCAGCTAGCTTCCTACAAATAAATGACAAATGATAAACTGCTGACTTAAAAAAGAGCATTACAATAAAAATTGACAGCAAGCTTCTACAAATAGATTTACCTTCACAATATATAAATACTTCTCATGAACTTCACAAACAAGTGCTTCACACATCCGGTAGAAACAATGGCCTTCATATTTTCCTGCACTTTGAACAATAAATGGTCACGACAATTGCCTGTATTCCATATCATGGATAAAAGTTGTACACATCCAAATTACCATCGAGTGGTTTCTGAGCCCAAGAGACAATACTAATGCAGAAATCGGTCAACAAATACAAGTATCCCAATACAAACATAATATGCAAGTAACCACATAAAACATCAGCACACATAATACGATAACCACATAAAACATCAGCTCGGGGACAAACTACGATAGAAATAGAACTGGGAGCTACCAGCTCAGCCCAGCTCAAACCTACACCACCAAATACAATAACTGGCTCTAAACAAGGCACAGAACAAGAACTAACACTTACCCGAAAGCACTACCAGAGCTGAAGAACCAACTAGCCGAAAATCGCGAAAGGTCAGTACGCCCTGCCTACGTCGCGCTCACTTTCCAGCCAACCAACAGCTCCAAAAGCGGTATGGAATGAACGACCTTGAGGAGAGGAACTCAACGCTACCAGACTTTCTCCAAGCTACATCTACCGCCGGCAATCGGAGAAGATAGAATTCGGTGAACAGTAAGGGTTTCGCGATAGGGTAAGAGGTTCTCTCTCTCAGGAGAAAATACGCTAAGTGTTGGAAGTGAATGGCGTGCAGATGGTCAAAGTCAATATATATACTTAAATCCCACGATCTGATCTACAGTGCACCCTCACTGCCCAGCTCTTAGGGTAGCTTACACCCTCACTCCCAGGACAGTTTACACTCTCAGGACAACTTACACCCTCAATGCCAGGATATATTACACTCTCAAGACAACTTACACCCTCACTGCCAGGACAGATTACACTCCCAGGACAGTTTACACCCTCACTGTCCATCTCACGCTATGTAGGATCGAGCGCTTGCCGCTTTACCAAAAGCTATAGCTGATGGCAACGGTGCAACTCCAATCTTTTAAACCGTATAGCAACACAAGCGCCACGGTTCGATCGCTCTACCTAGCAGGGGCAATTATTGCACTCCAACAATCCCCCTCCCAATAATTGCACTCCTTGCAATCAATGGGAATCGAACCCGTGACCTTGGCTCTGATACCAATTGTAGGATCGAGTGCTTGCCGCTTTACCAAAAGCGCTAGCCAAACAGTTTGCACTCAGCTCAGCTCTCGCGTAATATATCTCTCACCATCCAGCTCAGAAGAGCTAAGCCAGCTCACACCCGACCTGACAACACAAAACAGCTCACAACATGCACAGCAGCATCAGATTGCAGCACAGGCCAGATCACGAACTGGCTAGTTTACGCGTACTGAGCAGTTCTCTCCAAAGCTTACTATCACCTATTAGCTCGCGCACTCATCTCAGCGTACTAAGCAGTTCTCACCAAACAGTTTGCACTCGCCTATTAGCTCGTGCACTCAGCTCACTTTTCGCGTGTGCATATCTCGCACCATCCAGCTCAGAAGAGCTAAGCCAGCTCACACCCGATCTGACAACACGAAACAACTCACAACATGCAAAGCAACATCAGCTCGCAGCACAAGCCAGATCAAGCACTGGCTAGTTTATGCATACTGACAGTTCTCGCCGAAGCTGGCTATCACATATTTGCTCGCGCACTCATCTCAATGTACTGAGCAGTTCTTGCCAAAGCTGACTATCACCTATCAGTTCGCGCACTCAGCTCAGCGTACTGAGCAGTTCTCGCCAAATAGTTCGTACAGAAGAGCTAAGCCAGCTCAGACCCGATCTAACAGCACGAAACAGCTCACAACATGCACAGCACCATCAGCTCAGAGCATAGGCCAGATCATGCACTAGCTAGTTTACTCGTACTGAACAGTTCTCGTCAAAGCTGACTATCACAACTAACTCTCGCCAAATCTGAAACCACAAACAGCTCTCCACTGGTCTGATAACTACGAACTGCTCTCATCCGAGCTGAAGACAGCAAATAGCACTGGCTTACCCAGGACGTTACTACCAGCTTACGACTAAGCTGATACTACTAAACGACGCAGCACAACACTTGCGATCTGAACATTCAGCTCAGGGCACCCAGATCATACCTAAGCTGAGTCCAGCTAATACTCCAGTTTGCAACAGCTACGCTACACAGCGCTTCCTAGAGCCGTTTACTCTTAAGATGTTTTTGCCTAGATACAGCTCGCGACAAAAACCAGCGTAACAATCAACTATGCAGTTCAGCTCAGAACCGTTCATCACAGATCAGCTTATACTCCATGTCAGGCCTCGTGCTCACAACCGAGTAAAAACCCAAACACATGCGGAATCTTATCAAAAAGTGGGTAAAATTTTCGCTTTTAGGCCCGACGGTTTAAAACATATAATTTAAAATAGAACGATACTCAAAATAAGTTCCCAGTTTACAAAACCAACAAAAGCAAGTATAGCATCAATAACAATAAACATATCAGACTCCACACAAAATACAACAATGAAGCATAGGGCATCTCCCCGGATACTAGACTGATACATACATATATGCTATACGCTACTGGGACACTCAACCACCTCCTGGGGCACCGCCAGAAGGGTTACCTCCTCGACTAGCTGTATGACCTGGACAACACAACAGGCACCTGCTGTTGCCCAACCTATGAACTGTGGTAGTTAGCCACTCGGCGCATAGGGGCTAAAACATCCCAGCAGGGAGATGAGAGTGCGGTATTGCCGCTCGCCCTCGCTACCTGGTAAGAAACAACATCAATACAACAAGGCACAACTGCCGAAGTACAAGGTACGATATAACTGAGATATGAAATACAAGTGATGCGAATGCGTGTATGCATATAACAACAAGCAGTAAACACTGGCATCCATACACGTAAACAACAAACAGCCATCACTGCATTTACTCATGCCAACCTCACGCTGTAACAAGCTCGAATCCGTACCTTAATTCTGCTAAACGCTCACCACAACAAGGCCCGTAGGATCTGATGGAAGCCTGCAAAACCCACGGCATTTCACCATAAAACTCACGGCCAACCACTAAAGTTCACGGCTGGAAACTCATACATAATCCAGCGCTCAATCCTACCCAAACAACTAACTAGGAAGCTTAAAACAAGGCTAGGAGCAAGATTCAACAACTAAACCAAAAGGCTACCTGCACCCGTACGAAAAGCACGCACACAAAGAAGCTTCGTGCTTTTGCTCCAGCTAATTATAGCCTCCAAAATGGGTATGAGATGATAGAGCTTTCCAAGAGGAATCCAACGCTACCTCGAACGTGAAAAACGGTGGCCGGAATCGACGGGAATCTCTCCTGAGAAGCTCATGGTGAACAGTAGTCGAGGGTTTGAAGAACAGAGAACGTAGATAAGAAATATTTGCTAAGTATGGATTCTGTTTTCTCAATAATTGAAGGCAAAAGCTTCCAATATATACACGCGAGAAGTCTGGATAAAATACCCACCGACAAAAACAGCTTTCAAGACTACTAAATGCACAACAGATTCCACAAAAACCAACGCATGCTCTAAAACACGGTGAAATCTGAACACAAACAGCGCCGGAACCAAAACGACGTCGCACAGGTGAAATCTGAATACTAGCGCTAAAAGCTGGACATTGAAAGCTGGTCGCCAAAACAAGCGCTAATCAAAACGACGACGTAGCGGAGAAGTCTGGACCAAGATTGTTAAATGCTAACGTTGCCTCAAACAACAGATCTCATCCCACGCGACCAGATCTCTCATGCTAGCTCAAAACGGCGTCGCACCACTTAAACTAAACGGCGTCGCGTTGCACTAACCATAAAACACGCGGGACAGATCTCACCTCACACAAGCAGACCTCACGCAAGCGCTAAACCAGATCTCTCCTACACAGGGCGTCCAGATCTCACAAAAACGACAGCGTTTCGATCCTTAACCAAAACACGCTAGAACCAGATCTCTACACCTTAGCGCAAAACAGATCTCATGAAACGACGGCGTATCACGCAAAACGCGCCACAACGCTAAGCGCCCAACAGATCTCTCAGCAACGCTTACGTCATCCACACAACGTTAACACGCGATGCTTACGTCATCAAATCTGCTACCAGATTTGATTTCACGGCCCGTTTAGTATTGGTACTAAATACGGTCACACATACTTCATCACCTTTACCGACGATTACTCTAGGTATGGGTACTTGTACTTAATGAAACACAAGTCTGAATCCTTTGAAAGGTTCAAAGAATTCAAGGCTGAAGTAGAAAATCAATTAGGCAAAAGTATTAAAGCACTTCGATCTGATCGAGGTGGCGAATACTTGAGTGCTGAATTTCAAGAATATCTAAAAGTGTTAGAGTAGATGCCCAACTAGCCAACTTGTGGCGTGTGGGTTTATAGACTCTTGTATTGACAATCTTTATATATGATATTCGCATTTACTTATATGGCATTATTTACTTTCATTGTGTTGTATGATGATTAACAATTGCATTGAGTAAAGAAGTCTGAGGATGTTTGCCACCACTGCCACAAGCCTGGGCATTGGAGGAGGAACTGCAAGGAGTACCTCGAGCAGTTGCGAACTGCGAAAGGTATGTTCTATATTGAAATAAATATGTCTCTTAATTCGAATTCTCGGGTACTTGATACAGGATGTGGATCTCATATCTGCAATGATTTGCAGGTGATGACAAGAAGCCGACGTCTTAGAGAGGGTGAGACCCACTTGAGGCTTGGCAATGGAGCAAGAGTTGCTGCTATAGCTATAGGAGATGTTTATTTATTTCTGTCTTCTGATTTTAAGTTGTTATTGAGAAACGTTTTATTTGTTCCCGAATTAATAAAGAACATTATTTCTGTTTTTATGCTTGATAGTGATGGATATTCTTGTATGTTTGCTAATTCGATTTGCAATATTTACAAGAATGAATGTTTAATTGGTATTGGGGAACGCGAAAATGATTTATACACCTTAAAATTGAAAGACGTTCCAACTCGCGATGCCGAAGCACATACAACAACGATTAAACGGAAACACGATAACTTGAACCCAGCACAACTTTGGCACGCTAGGCTAGGTCATATTTCTCTAAGTAGGATGAACAAGTTAGTTAGGAGTGACATGTTTGATCTGTCAGACATTAACTCCCTACCAACTTGTGAGTCTTGTCTTAAGGGAAAGATGACTAAGCAACCCTTCAAGGGCAAGGGTGAGCGTGCTCAAAGCCTATTGGATTTGATCCATACTGATGTGTGCGGCCCGTTTAGTATTGGTACTAAATACGGTCACACATACTTCATCACCTTTACCGATGATTACTCTAGGTATGGGTACTTGTACTTAATGAAGCACAAGTCTGAATCCTTTGAAAGTTTCAAAGAATTCAAGGCTGAAGTAGAAAATCAATTAGGCAAAAGTATTAAAGCACTTCGATCCGATCGAGGTGGTGAATACTTGAGTGCTGAATTTCAAGACTATCTGAAAGAGAATGGTATTCTCGCACAGTGGACCCCTCCGGCCACACCACAGCTCAATGGTGTAGCGGAGCATCGTAATCGAACCCTGTTGGACATGGTTCGATCTATGATGAGCTTCACTGAACTTCCTACCTTGTTTTGGGGCTATGCACTCGAAACGGCGGTAATGTTGTTGAACAATGTCCACACCAAGGCAGTGGATAAGACTCCATATGAGATATGGATGGGCAAACCACCAAAGTACTCATACATGAGGATTTTCAAAACGACGACGTAGCGGAGAAGTCTGGACCAAGATTGTTAAATGCTAACGTTGCCTCAAACAACAGATCTCATCCCACGCGACCAGATCTCTCATGCTAGCTCAAAACGGCGTCGCACCACTTAAACTAAACGGCGTCGCGTTGCACTAACCATAAAACACGCGGGACATATCTCACCTCACACAGCCAGACCTCACGCAAGCGCTAAACCAGATCTCTCCTACACAGGGCGTCCAGATCTCACAAAAATGACAACGTTTCGATCCTTAACCAAAACACGCTAAAACCAGATCTCTACACCTTAGCGCAAAACAGATCTCATGAAACGACGGCGTATCACGCAAAACGCGCCACAACGCTAAGCGCCCATATTTCACAAACTTCGAACAGATCTCTCAAACCAGCAACGCTTACGTCATCCACACAACGTTAACACGCGATGCTTACGTCATCAAATCTGCTACCAGATTTCACCAAAATTTCGAAAATATCAAAATTTCCAGAATTGTTCCAAATGTGATTCCCGACCCGAAAATGCAACCCAAACATTCAAAATGAAATATGAATCACCAGAAATCACTAAAACCCGATTAATTCAACAATTAATCCTTAATACAATTTCCAGGTCTCACACTCCATCTCCTAACAGCTTATGCTCATACAACAAAATCCCCAAGATGTTCACTACTACGTTGTTATCTCCATAACAGCTTATGACTGGAAGACTTGCTCCATCTCGAAATCATCCTTCCAAATCGATCTACTAATAGAGTTATCACAAAAATGTACCTTAATGCTGACCAGCAGCTCTCCTCTTTCCCGAAGCTTCGACCAATAAATCCAAAGTTAGCTAAACACATCAGCTTCAATTTCAAGGTTAAAACACAAGAACAGGCAAGAGACGATCAAAAGAGGGCTAGGTTAGTGACCAATTAAACGAATTGAAGGAGAAAATTCAGAGACGATCAAAAGAGGGCTAGGGCGCGCAAGGAAGAAAGAGGAATAGTACGTAGAAAGCTTAGCTTGCAACGATTTTGGAATAAATGTCATGCTCAAACAACAACGGATTGAACGAAACTGTTGTCACTGGCCCTCGCATATATTTTTAAAAAATCTCACCGACAACGGTTGTTACGACACTGTTGTCATTTCCCGACATCATTTTTTAAAAATAGGCTCAATGACAACGGTTTTAATAAAACCGTTGTCTTTGCGCCAAAAACAATACCACAAGACATCGGTGTTTTAATAACCGTGGTCGTTTTGGTAGAAAACGCGCTCATCAACAACGGATTTCACCAAAATTTTGTTATAAACTAAAAACCAACGGTTCTGTATGAATCTGTTGTCTATTACTCGTTGTTAAAGGTCTGTTTTGTAGTAGTGACATCGACTTAATTCCATTCAACTACTGCCACCCAATAAAATTATCATATTTTCTTCTGGCAATTTCCGATGTAGATTCTAATTTGTGGCTTGAAGCAATGCAGTCTGAGTTTGACTCAATGCATGATAACCAAGTTTGGACTCTTGTTAACCCTCCCGAAGGAATTGTTCCTATTGGGTGCAAATGGGTGTACAAGAGGAAACTTGGGCCTGATGGTAAGGTAATGACCTACAAGGCAAGACTGGTCGCGAAAGGTTACACTCAAAGGCAAGGAGTTGACTATGATGAAACCTTCTCGCCAGTCGCAATGTTCAAGTCGATTAGAATCTTATTAGCCATAGCCGCATGGTACGACTATGAGATATGGCAAATGGATGTGAAAACTGCGTTCCTTAATGGAAACATTAAGGAAGAGATCTATATGACGCAGCCTGAGGGTTTCACATCTGTTGGAAGCGAGCATAAGGTATGCAAGCCTCAGATATCGATCTACGGTCTCAAACAAGCATCGAGGAGTTGGAACCTGAGATTCGATGAAACAATTAAGGAATTTGGTTTCATCAAGAATCCCGAGGAGCCATGTGTATACAAGAAGGTAGTTAAAAGCGCTGTGACATTCCTCATACTTTATGTTGATGACATTCTACTCATTGGGAATGATGTAGGAATGCTGCAATCAACTAAAGTATGGTTGTCTAGTAGATTTTCGATGAAGGACATGGGTGAAGCATCCTATATTCTTGGAATTCATATCTATCGGGATAGATCGAAACGGATGCTCGGACTCACCCAAGCTACCTACATCGATACCATACTTAAGAGGTTCTCTATGGAAGAGTCCAAGAGAGGACACCTACCTATGTGCCACGGGGTCACTCTATCTAAGTCTATGTGTCCGAAGACTGATGAGGAGATAGAGAGTATGACACGTGTGCCATATGCCTCGGCAATAGGTAGTATTATGTATGGCATGATCTCGACTAGACCGGATGTCGCATATGCTCTGAGTGTCACGAGCCGCTACCAGGCCAACCCCGGCCAATTACATTGGAAGGCTGTGAAGGATATTCTTAAGTACTTGCGAAAGACTAAGAATATGTTCATGGTCTATGGGGGTGGTGAACTAAAACTGGAAGGCTACACTGATTCTAGCTTCCAGTGTGACGTGGATGATTAGAAGTCAACCTCTGGATTTGTATTCATGCTAAATGGTGGTGCTGTCTCTTGGAAGAGTTCCAAGAAAGACACCATCGCGGATTCAACCACTGAGGCTGAGTACATCGCAGCATCAGCTGCTGCTAAGGAGGCGGTTTGGATAAGGAACTTCGTCCAAGAGTTGGGCGTCATTCCTAATGGAGTTGGTCCAGTCCCGGTGTACTGCGACAACACGGGTGCCGTTGCGCAAGCAAAGGAGCCTAGGTCTCACCAAAGATCCAAAAATATACTGAGGAAATACCACATAATTCGGGATATTGTGGCTAGAGGTGACATAGCAGTTGAGAGAGTCGCCTCTGCGGACAACGTTGCTGATCCACTTACGAAGCCCTTGCCAGGACCGTTGTTTGAAAAACATCGCGAAACGATGGGACTGCGTCTGATGAGTAGTTGGCTTTAGGGCAAGTTGGAGATTGTTAGAGTAGATGCCCAACTAGCCAACTTGTGGCGTGTGGGTTCATAGACTCTTGTATGAAACGATCTTTATATATGATATTCGCATTTATTTATGGCATTCTTTACTTTCATTGTGTTGTATGATGATTAACAATTGCGTTGAGTAAAGACCTAGAATGCACTATAGTGTATGTTAGATGTGATAGTGGGTATGACGGCTATCATGAAACACATCTAATAGTCACTGTGTATTCTGAATTAATTCCTAGTCGATTGGGCCGTCAAAATGAGGATAAGGCCGCCCGAGCTCGAGACTAGTATCTACGATGCAAAGTACCATGTTTCATTGGTAGGGAACATTGTGATGTTCTGAGCATGCAGATAGATAATGACCTGGTGATCTATCGAACTACCCTCGTCGAACTTTCCAAGTGGTTACCATTTGTCGAGTGGATAAGTCCGAGGTCTTGGTTGTACTGATTAGTCCTCACGACTCGAAACGTCATTGAGACTCTACATGATAGGCGTCTCACTTTGACTCGTTTTCCGACTCACTTGGGGTCATTAGGCGGCGAGATTGGGTGAGACCCCGATGCATGTAGGAGTCGATGCATCGTTGTCGAGGATTCACCGCTCGCAGACATGCGTGGATATCCTATGCTATCTGAGGGGATAATAGTGTATAAATCTCTGGTCAGAGTACTAGAAGTGTTTTAGGTAAATGTGTTTACCTAGTTACACTCGTGATGTCACTATTCGATCTCCAAGATGTATGCATAGCTATCGGATCTTTAGCGACTCTCGATTTACCAATGGTCGTTGATCTGATCGGGATATATGGATTGAAAGGACCGTACTATATGCTAACCACGACCAACTGGTTCTTGCAGGCACTATCAGTGATACCTAGGGGATCATGGGACGATGTTGCTAGACGCTCTTACCATGATCCGATGGGCAAGTCCGGAATTGTGATTCCGGAGCCACAATGGTTGTGGGCCCACGACTAGCTGTATCCCTGAACCATTGAGAGTCACACAAGTACTGGATTCGAGATTCCCGCACGGATAATGAGCTCAATGTGTTGAGCATGGGAAGAGGATTTTGGGGAGTGCGACTTCCTAAAAGTCAACAGGGGTCAAATCGTGATTTCCCGCTGTTGAGGGGCAAAACGGTCATCACTGGGGTTCTGAAAAATGGTTTTTCAGATCATAGTATTTAGTTTTGGAAACTGAGTCGATCGGTCCAATCTGATCGGTGATCGGAGTTATGATGAAGTCACGGTGATAGGGATGAACCGAATGTTCATCCGTTGGACCCGGGCCCGTTGGGCCGGTCCAAGTCTATCACAAGTCTATTTAATTAGACTTAAGGGCTTCATAACTAATAATCATAACACTTGATACTTGATTACACAACCCTAACCCTAGAGCTCTAAAAGCCGCCGCCTCCCTTCCTCTCCTCACGCCGCCGCCGCCGCCGCTTGTCGCCGTCGCCGCCGCCTCCCTCACCGGAATTTGTTCCGGCCAACTTTTTGAGGAGAATCCGTTGGTGATAAAATCCATCAGTCTTCTAGTGCAGGCTGATCGGAGGGAGATCGTTTCCGGTCGTGGACCTGATTGACGTAATCTACCGCCACCTACCGTGAAGTGCCGGTTTCCTCGCGAAACTGGTCGGAGCCAGGCACGAGTTGCCAGCAAGGTAATCAACAAAACACCCTATGAATGGTTCATAGTTTTCATGATTTTGAATTGTATTGAACGTCTCTCGGCCAAATTTTGTTCTTCCGCTGCCTCGTCGGGAGACGGGATCTGGATCCGCCACGGTTCCCCAACACCATCGGCACGTTGAATAAGTCGAAATTGCAAAGGATCACGGCAGCAATCTCGCTTGAAGAAATTGTCGGCCCAAGCGCAATATCCATCTCAACACCTGCTCACTATGTGGTGTATCCCGGTAACACATCTGCAACAGACGTGCTGTGGGAACCACCTCGGAAGTATGGCTCTGGCAAGAAATGCTCTCCTCGCAAGTTTCTTCTGGCCGACTATGCAACGGTATGCCACGAACCTCGTCCGATCTTGTCACGACTGTCAAAGGCATGCTAACTTATAGAAGCAGCTTGTCGAACTCCTGAATTTAGTACTCTTTTCGGGCCCATTTGACCAATGGGGTATGGACATAGTAGGATCTTTTCTACTGGCTGGAGGGTAGAGGAAGTTCTTGTTGGTTGTCATGGATTACTTATCCAAGTGGGTAGAGACGAAGCTGCTTGCTAAAATCCCGGAGGCCGAGGTATTATAAAATTCTTGTGGAGAAACATCATTTGTCGTTTCAGAATACCTCAAAGACTTATATCAAATAATGAGAGGCAATTCTGTGGGACAAAGGTCCGGATTTGGTGTCAAGAATGAAGATTGAACATGTCTTCACCTTAGTAGCTTATCTCAAAGTAATGGGCAAGTAAAAGTCACAAATCGGTCCATCGTGCAGGATCTTAAATCACGACTTGATTCAGCTAGAGGGAGGAGGGTTGATGAATTGCCAAGCGTGCTCTGGGCGTATCGAACAACTACTCGGGCAGGCACCGGAGAAACACCGTACTACATGATATATGGAAAGGAGGCCCTTCTCCCAGCAGACATTGGACAAGATAGCCTCCGGGTGACGGAGTACTACAAAAAAAACATAGTTTCAGAAGCACAAAATTAAAATCGCTTGGTAAATCGCATTTGATAAATCAACCAATTGAAGCAGTTAATAGTTCAACCGCTTCAATATGTTATTAACCTATAGAAGCGATTCAATTCACCGATCAATTGTCATAATATACACCACCTTCATCTGATCGATTATAGAAATACTCGTAATATTTTAAACATTTTTAAATTAAATATATAAGTGTTAGTAAAAAATTATAAGTTAATAATTCTAATCGAGATTTGTACAAGAACCATCAGATATTTTATTGGTGACAAGATTTGTAGGAGAACCGTCATATATTTTATTGACGACAATATGTAGTTGAACTGTCACATTATATTCTTGCCAAACGAGAGTCGAGTAGATGAATTCCGTCAATTGGTATTTTTTCCATTCTTCTTGCGTGTCCAGTTTTTATTTTTTTTGATCCATTTTGACAATAACATTTCTCTTTTTTCCCAATTTCTCTGTTTTTTTTTTCATTTTGGCAATAAAATTTCTCTTGCCTTTGGCCCATTTCCATTTACTTTGTCAAAAAGTTTCTGAAATCAGTCATCCACAACCACCAATCTGCTGTCATTCACACTCAAACATTACAAGTCAAAAATTTGAACATCTCGGTCCATTGTTACCACCGGATGGTAACCCACTCGAATCCTGATCTCGAGGTGCCAGAGTAGCGTGGCAGAGACAGGACATATTTGGAATAGTTGGATGTAGAGCACCTTCACCATAGTCTGTTGGTCCTCGAGATAGAATATTGAATTGGAGAATAAAATGGACACCGATATTTTACGTAGAAAACCCCTAAAAACTTATTAGGGTAAAAACCACGAGCAAGATGAAAAATACCACTATAATATTTTGAGAATTACACCATCTCACTGTATTTCCAAAGAGACACACACTTTCTTAATACAGGATAAACCTATCTCACAAATATTATAGAACACACTCTAAAATATATATAAATATAAATATATATTTATATATATATAAATATAGAATATGAATGTTTTTGGGATGCTCTTCTTCTGAAATGTTATAGAGCTCCTCTCGTAGTCTGAATGCAGCAAGAAAATTCGCAAATGAATTTGCTTTCCAATCCACGATTTATATGAGTCATCCCATGTGTATTTAATGCACATGTCCATGCCGACATTTCTCCCACTTGGATATTTGATTGAGAATCAAGCACATCTCCACATGTTCTTTCAATCTTGCCATTTCCTGCTGCTTACGTTTCTGCTAGGCCACATGAGGATGTACACCACTCATCTTGTCATTATTCACTGGCTTGGTCAGAAAATCAGCCATGTTATCCTTTATATGGATCTTCTGCATATCCACATTTCCTTCTTCTACTACATCCCGCACAAAGTGAAATTATACTCCAATGTGTTTAGTACTGGAATGAAAGGCTGGATTCCTTGCAGTGTGCAAGGCACTCTGACTGTCACAAAACAAAACAATCCTCTCTTGTTTGTGCCAAGTTCCTCCAACAACCTTTGAATCCATATAGCCTCCTTGCAAGCTTGAGTAGCTGTCATGTACTCTGCCTCTGTTGTAGATAAATTCACAATTGTCTGCAGTTTGGAAACCCAGCTTACTGCACCTCCTGCAAGTGTAAACACATACCAATAGTAGATTTTCTCTTATCAGGATCACCTGCATAATCTGAATCAACATAGCCCCTGAGTGTCAAATCTGATCCTCCAAAACATAATGCAACATTCGAGGTACCCTTAATGTATCTAAGGATCCTCTTCATCGTGCTCCAATGCTCTCGTCCAGGATTCGCCATGTACCGACTAACTTCTCCCACTGCTTGTGCAATGTCCGATCTAGTACAAATCATTGCGAACATCAAACTCCCCACTGCCGATGCATATGGTATTCGAGACATCTCCATCCTCTCTGCTTCATTTCTAGGACACATCTCAGAGGATAACTTGAAGTTAACAGGAAGATGGGTTGAGATTGGCTTACTGTCTTGCATATTGAAGCAGTGCAAGACTTTCTTCAAATAATTTGTCTGGGAAAGCCATATCTTTCTGTTACTTCTGTCTCGATGAACTTGCATCCTTATAATCTTGTTTTTTGGTCATAAGTCCTTCATATCAAATTCCGTAGCCAACTGTGCCTTCAATTCTTGGACACGATCTTTATTGGGGCTTGCAACCAACATGCCATCCACATACAACAGTAAATGATATAATCATTTCCACCAGACCTCTTGATATATGTGCAAGGGTCTGCATTCAGTTTGTTGTATACAAGGCTCATGAGATATGAATCAAATCTCTTGTACCAACACCTCGGCGCCTGTTTGAGACCTTACAGAGATTTTTTCAATCTGCAAACCAAGTTCTCTTTGCCTATTTCAGCAAAACCTTCTGGCTGGAGCATATACATTTCTTCTTCAAGATCACCATGAAGAAAAGTCGTTTTCACATCTAGCTGTTCTAGATGTAGGTCAAACACCACACACAATGCTTACACGACTCTGATTTTATTGAGTCGAACCACGGGAGAAAATATCTCATTGAAGTCAATGCCTTTTTTCTGTGCATACCCTTTCACCACTAATCTGGCACGATACCGCTCCACTTGGTTATTGCCATCACGTTTGATCTTATAGTCCCATCTATTACCGATAGCTTTCCTCCCTTGTGGTAGGGTAACAAGATCCCATGTTTTATTCCTGTCTAAAGCCTCCATTTCTTCCTGCATTGCTATCATCCATAAGGAAACATCCGAGCTTTGAGTGGCCTCTTGGAAACTCGATGGCTCACCATCCTCTGTTAGTAGACAGTATGCAATATTGCTTTCAGTAACATAATCTGAAAGCCAACCTGGTGGTCTTATCTCTCGAGTTGACTGCCTCACTTTGGAAACTTCTGACTCAATTGATTCTTGTTCCTCGTGCTCTGGTATTGCTTCACAAGAAATTTGATCTTCGTCCGTCCTATTTTCCACCTGAATTGTAGTAATTTCTGATTGTGTGCCTTTGTCTCCCTTAAATATATCTTCTTCGAAGATAACATCCCTGATGATGATAAGCATATGGGCAGTAGGATCCCACAAGCGAAACCCCTTCACTCCATCAGCATAGCCCAAGAAAATACACTTTCTGGATTATAATCCAACCTTTGATCTTTCTTGTTCGTTGTACAACACGTACACAGGACTTCAAAATGTATGCACCCGAGAATAATCCGTTGGCTGTCCAGCCCACATCTCCATTGGAGTTTTCAAATCAATCTCTACTGACGGTGATCAATTGATAACATAACAAGCAGTTTTTACTGCTTCTGCCCAGAATGACTTGGCTAGGCCCACAGTATTCAGCATAGCTCTTGTTCTATCCAACAAAGTTCTGTTCATCCGCTCTGCCACTCCATTTTGTTGAGGCGTATAAGCCGTTGTGAATTGTCTTTTGATGCCCTCATGTTGGAAAAATGCATCAAACTCATCACTGGTCTATTCTCCTCCATTGTCAGTCCTCGAACACTTGATTATTTTCAGAATCAAATTCAACACACGCTTTGAATACTTTGAATACTTCAAAAACATCTGATTTCTTCTTGATTGGATACAACCAACATCTCCTAGAGAAATCATCAATGAACGAGACAAAGTATCTCGCTCCTCCTAGGGATACGACCGGTGCTTGCCAAACATCTGAATGAATCATCTCCAAGGTGATTTTACTCCGGCCGTAGAAGTGCCAAACTTCAATCTATGTTGTTTACTGGTAACACAATGCTCACAAAAGGGTAAGGTCAATTTTGTAAGCCCCGGTAACAGCTCTCATTCAGAAAGAATTTTCAATCCTCGTTCTGACATATGCCCGAGCTTTCTATGCCATAACACCGATAAGTCTTCTCCCAAACCACTTGATGCAACAGAGAGTTCCGCTTCTTTGTGTGTTTCCCCAAAAGGACATACAGATTTGCCGCAACCTTTTCCGCCTTCATCACCACAAGCGCGCCTTTCAAGACTTTCATGATCCCACTCTCGATAGGGTCTTACAGCTAATATCATCCAATTGTCTCAAGGACAACAGATTCTTTGTCAGGCCCTTCACATGTCGTACCTCCTGTATGGTGCGAATAGTGCCATCAAACATTTTTATTTTGATGGTACCAACCTCAGAGATTTCTAAGGCATGATCATTTCTCATGAATATGGACCCTCCTGAGACTGGTTCATATTGGTCAAACCATTCTCTACGAGACGTCATGTGCCACGTCGCACCTGAGTCCATAATCCATGCGTCACAAAACTTCTGTCTGCCTTCCACAACTGTTGTTGCTTCGCTGAACAATATTTCAGCACCGACTGAAGTACTCGACACATTTCCTTGAGAATTTTTCTCAATACTCCTCGTACACTCTTTCTTGAAGTGCCCTTTACGGTCACATTTATAGCAGTAAATATTTTTCTTCTTGCTTCGTGACTTTGATCTACCATTCCTGTAACTCCCACTGAAGTCACGTTCCGTTGATCGTCCCCTTATCATCTGCAAGGCCTCGACTTGCTATGAAGATACCAACCTGTCTTCCTCATTCTTGCGTCGACTTTCTTCACTAAGAACTACGTTTAAAACATCATTGAAGTTTAAAACGTCCGTAAGGATATTTTTGGTGATGTTGATGATAAGCTGATCATATGAATCCGGTAGACTCTGAAGTAGAAGTTTCGCATGTTCTTTCTCCTCTACTATATGCCCCATTGAGGTGAGATGGGCAAATAGAGTATTCAAAGTATTGATATGGTCGGTCATCGATGAAGATTCCGCCATCCGAAGAGTATACAACTTTCTCTTTAGGAAAATTTTGTTGTGTAGTGACTTGACCTCGTACATCTTTGTCAGAGTATCCCAAACAACTTTTGCCGATTTTATTTCAGCGATACTCGATAAAACTCCATCTTCTACTGTCAATTGTATATTGGAAATAGCAGCACCATTCATCTCATTCCATTTTACATCGTCAAGCAACGCTCTTTTGTTAAAATTGCTTGAATCTTCAATTTTCACAGGATAAAATTGTTGCTATTGAATTTTTCTATCTCATATTTTGCCGTCATTATGCCAACAATAATTATACCGCCTTAATAAAATATTCAAAAAATCTTTTCTGATGTGGAAGATCAGTCACAGCTGCAACCACAGAGCATACTCAGAATTTTAAGAAAATTTTCACCAGGCTCTGATACCACTTGTTGGTCCCAGGTGGGACATCTCGAGATAGAATATTGAATTGGAGAATAAAATAGACACCGATATTTTACGTGGAAAACCCCTAAAAAATTATTAGGGTAAAAACCATGGGCAAGATGAAAAATACCACTATAATATTTTGAGAATTACACCATCTCACTGTATTTCCAAAGAGACACACACTTTCTTAATATAGGAGAAACCTTTCTGACAAATATTACAGAACACACTTTAAAATATATATAAATATAAATATATATTTATAGAGCTCCTCTCGTAGTCTGAATGCAGCAAGCAAATTCACTTTCCAATCCACGTTTCCAATCCACCATTTATATGAGTCATCCCACGTGTATTTAATGCACATGTCCCTGCCGACAGATTCTTGAATCACAGTCTGAATGTTGGTAATCATGACACAGCATCGAAAATCCTGAACCGATTCTTGAATAGCCGTCTGAATGTTAGTAATCGCGACACAGAGCCAACGATCCTGAACCGAAGACTGGAGCTTGTGCTCGTCCTTTGTGCTTGAGTGTGGATTCAATTGGCTGAATCTGTCCAGGAACTGCGCGGAACTGAAGCGTTTCATGGTGGCCATTTGCAGGGATTTTGCCGTCGATGTTTCTCCCCAAAGAATTGGTAAATAACAAAGATCGACATGAACGGGTTAGCTATTAGGAAAAAAATATTTTGATTGATGGTGTTATTCTGGCAGCAAGGACGGTGCATTGCATAAATTTGTTTCACGTTCTCGCTTTTGCATTTGGTTTTTTTGAGGTAATTTTGTTGGATGTGATTATGCAAATAAATTTTTTTTCCCGCACAACTCTTTTAATTTTTTTAGAAAGAGAACTTTTCCAGTCAAGGAGTATGTCGTCCACCTGGCAAATGAGCAAATTTGGCTTTGTTTTCTCGAGAAACCTGATCCGGTAAATTTCATACCCTGTCTCAGAACGATCATCTTGCACCATATTTACTTTTGGTCGTGGAATTGTATTCGTTCTTGCTTATATGCATGGTTCGCAGTAACGGTCACGGAGGCCTCCGTTCCAGTTCCGTTACCATTACACGGAACGGTTACGTCGCGAAATTTTTTAAAAAGTATAAAAAAAAATTAAAGAGTTTGGATAAATACTTTTATAAATGATTGGTAATATTACTAATTGAAATAAATGGAAACTTTGAAATTTTGCTTCGATAATAAAAATATTACTGCGAAACAATATGTTTTTAACAAAATCGAAATAAATGGAAACTTCCGAATTTTGTCCATATGAAAATGGGACTAGTTTTGATCACTTCCATAAGAAATTTTCTTTCTTACTTACATCTTCCAACATCATAGTCAAAAATAATTTAATTTTCATTTCCAAATCCTTTTTCAGGTTTCTTCGTTTTCTAGCAATGTGGAGGAATGGAATATTGAGTTTAAAAAAATGAAAAAAAAAATGAAGGGATCAAACAGCAGATATTCCAAACCTATAGGGCTAAAATTAAATGAGCCCTAACTTACCATCACTCTTGTCCCGAATTTCGGAGATCAGACTCACGAATATGGCGCGCACCGCGCGGCCCTGCCCTTGTAAGTCTTCCGCCAGATGTTTTGCTATGTTCATTCGTACTCTAATTTGTGTGTGTTAGCAATTTTTCTCGTCACGGATGATACAAAATCACTCCCACACTCAGCACTTTCCACTCCCACCAAATGCCTTCCGTTCCGGCCGTTCCACCACGGCCGTTCACGCCGCTTCCGTGCACAAACACGGCGTCCCAGAGCAGCATCCGTGAAGACCTGGTTCGCATCGGCAGGCTATTTTCCCGTTCCGGAATGACTGTTCCGCTCCTGTTTTGGCGAACCATGCTTATATGAAACTACGATGGTTTCTGGATGAACATTATTTTTGTTGTATCCTTTTTTATTGGTGGCTAGTGATTAGATTATATCACAAATATTTTTGTCTCATGGAAATAAGGCAAGCAGGCGCACAGAAGAAACTATCCCATGTTCAGGACTGAATAAGAATTGAAAGAAAGTGATTTTCCGATTCCTCCACATATCATTTTTCCGTCGCCTCAATCATTGAAAAACTTCCTGTCTTGGTATTCATTAACCTTTTTCCTCCTTCATTTATATTTTTTGCATGAAATTAATATACATTTTTGATAGTTTAAAACTGCATATGGTTTTTGCAGCCATAGCAGTTTGTTTTGATGTTATTTTTTCATTCTTAATAAACTATTTCTAATAAATAAATACTTACATGATACAAAAAATAGTGCAGGATTGTACAATGCAGAAGGCATGGATGGATTTACCTCTTGGTATTCTTGAGTATCAGGTGGGGAGTTTTTAATTTTTTACTGCTGACACGACTCATGAAGTCACGAAATCATGTCCTGTCGCAAATGCATTAACTCTTTGAACCAATACCGTGAGACAATATACGAACATCTCATGATAAATGGTATTTTACAAGATTATCGCATTTGGAATTTCCATGGAGAAAAGCTGAATGTCCAATCTCATCATACTCTGAGAGATGAGTTTCAGCCATCACTAAAAGAAGTTTCTGAGGAAACCAATCATGCATACATGTTACAGGAAATATCACATGAAGTATTTGAGATGTCTGATGGCTCATCTTCCAGGATTGAAAACTATATTGATGCATCAACAAGTCCTACATTGATGGATGAAGGTTTCTATCATTCAATAGAAGAAGGAAAGCAACCATTATATGCTGGATGTATTGAGTTTTCTAAACTGACATTCGTCGTTGAGTTATTTCAGTTGAAAGTGAGTGGGAAATGGAGTGACAAGTCCTTCATAGCATTATTTTAGTTTCTCCGACGAGCACTTCCAGCCAAAGCACAAGTACCAAGTTCTTTCTATGAAGCGAAGAAAATGATTTCTAATTTGGGACTTCATTATGAAAAAATACATGCATGTCCAAACGATTGCATGATTTATTGGGGAAAAATGAGAATGAACAAGCTTGTAGAGTATGTAAACTTTCAAGATGGAAAAAATTTGCAGAAACGGCCAAAGAAGTCATGCAAAGGGGGCAAAAGATGTCTTATGGTAAAAACTCCAGTCAAGGTATTTTGGTATTTCCCATGAAACCAAGATTACAATGATTATTTATGTCGTATAAGAAATCCGAGAATATGCAATGGCATTCTAAGAAAAGGGTGTCAGATGTAATTCTAAGGCATCCAGCTGATTCGCCAGCGTGGAAGGCATTTGATGAACGACATCCAGCATTTGGGTCAGATGCTAGAAACATACGGTTGGGACTCGCAGCTGATGGGTTTAATCCATTTAAAAATCAAAGTCCATCACATAGTACATGGCCTATTGTCCTAATGCCTTGCAATTTTCCACCTTGGGAATCCATGAAAGCTCATTCAATTTTTTATCCACTTTAATTCCAGGTCCGAAATCACCCGAAAATGATATTGATATATATTTGCGTCCTATATTGACTGAATTGAAGGATTTGTGGGAATATTGGACTGCCGCATATGATTTGTGCAACAAAGAAATATTCAAAATGTGTGTTGCATTACTTTGGACTGTCAGCGACTTCCCAGGCTTGGGATACTTATCTGGATGGAACACATACGCAAAAAATGCTTGCTCTACATGTCCGATAAAACAGATGCATTACATTTGCACAATGGCAAGAAATGGTCTTTTAGAGGGCATTGTCGTTCCTAACATAAAGATGCAGATATCCGACCAATGAAAAGTTACGGAAGTTCAGAGAAACGTGAGTTAGATTTGAAACCCATGCCGGGATACGATGTTCTACAAATGACCCGAGACAAGAATGTGGTGTTTGGTAAGAGTAAAGCATCGAAACCTTCAGCACGAGCAACCACTGGGTCCATTGAACAAATGTGGAGGAAGCAAAGCTTATTTTTCACTCTTCCTTATTGAATAATACTGTTACAGGAATGAAGATTGATCCATTAGGATTTATGACTGTGAACTTTTCACATTTGATACATACTGGAGAACGTGAAGAGCACGAACCTTTTATTTTTGCTTCACAAGCTCAAATGGTTTATTACGTTCGTGACCATAACTACGAAGATTGGTGTTGTGTTGTTCACCACACACCTAGAGACACGTACAACATGGGGTGGTGGAGATGATAATGAGATTATGCAATCCATTCCTAACAATATTTCTAATATCGAATCGTTTTTAGATGAGGAAGATACAGGGGACATTGAGTTAATTAGAAATGATATAGAAGGTGCAATTGTTGATTGCAGGCTTGTTGTGAACAATGAAATTGATGATGGTAACTTTATTTGATTTATGTGCTTTTTATGTTACTGAATGTTTCTTGAGATGGCATATCATAAGTTTAACGTTATAAGTTTTGGTTTGAAAGCAAAAGAGGCATGATGAAAGAAACAAATGCAGTACATTTAGAATACCAATTTTATAAACATCTTTGTATTGAAATTTATTGCAATAAATTATATGGATCGGTGAGCAAAACTTATTTATATTTATGAATAAAATGTTTGTTTAAAAAGACGCTATTCATGTTCAAATGTTAGTTTAAACTAACCACGATAGTAAATTATAAGTTGTCACGACGTGAAAATATTAGTAAATGTTTTCTTCAAGCATTGAGTCGAACAACTGATACAACTTCAGAATTATATAGACATTTAACCTCATGTGTTTATGAAATCAAAAAACACACAACCAATTCTTGCTATATATCAATCAGTCAAAATATGAAAGCTCCAAACTTTCCCTCCACGAACTTGTTCACCTTCATATCAAAACAAGTCAACCCAGTACTGTCATAGGGAAACAAAACAATTAATGAAAAACATACATTATGGAAGACTTAAAAAAGGAATCTCTATGATTCTGTGAAAAATTTTAGTATTATAAAAAGAAATAAATAGAAATTTATTATCTCTACAAAAATCTATCATTTTTAAAAAGTCAACGGATGTCTACAATGATTACACCCCAGAGCAAAAAGTAAAACTTTTGAGCATCTATATATCCCAAGGAAAATTAAATACAATCAATTGATAATTAATATTGACTTATTTTGCAATTTAATATAAAACTATCTTAGATGATTATCATGTAAGGAAACGTGGAGATATTATGTAACATAATAATGTATAACAAAGCTAAAAATGTTCTAAATTTGTTAGGATCGAAAATACGGCTCGGGAGTTCAGAGGGGATGAATGAACTCCTTTGCTATTTTTTTACAAAAAATTGTTTTAAAAAGATTTTACAGCTCTTAGCTAATCTCTAAGCTGAGTTACAGCTTGGAGGATCTCAGTGTTAAACTGTTGTCTCGTGTAACAAAAATGTTTGTGCGGAGATAACACGATTCAACAGTGAACAGATAAAATGTGTAAATGTTAAATATTAGGGATAAGAGTTTGTTTACGGTAGTTTGGAGCTTAATCTCCTAAGTCTCCCCTTGTCCCTCAACAGGTAGGATATCCACTAAAAGATTTGATTATTACAACTCTTGTAACAACCCGATCCGACAGCAGCAACTGCAAGAACTCCTAGCACTCTTACGATAGAAACAGACTCATGATCTGTTCAACAATACACAATACAGCTCTACGCTGGTTTGGCTAATCTAGCTCTCAACACTCTGTTTTTTTATATACAATGAATCTAAACACTACAGAGTGAGGTTACAAAGATTTATGTGACACAAAGAATTGAAAGCAATCTGTGTGTGTGTCACTTTTTGTGTGAGCTGGTTTGAGAGTTGAACTCTGTTTTTTGCTCTCGCTTGTATAATGTTCACGTTGCTTGATTTCACAATACTTGTGTTAGCATTCGGTTCGTAAGATCGTAAGATCTTTCCAACTGATCTGCTTATCCAATTTATATCCTTTGGATCAACGGTAATAAATGTTACCAGTAGACACGTCGTATAGATCCAAAGTGAGATGTCTGCGGCGTCTTTAATGCTTGTACGGTTCACGTATACCTTCATTAAATGATTTTCCTTTTTAGCAACCTTTTCGCCGTTCTCAGTTGTAAACAAATCTATGGATATCTGGTATTTTCTGAAAGTAGTTCCACGACTACAAAGAGATCCTGATAAGTCAACACATCAAATCAGGGTGTACGAAACCTCAAAACCATCTGAAATCCTTTGAGATAAGTTGTATTTACTCAACTGGGTTCCGATCTGGTCGCTGTGTTGAACTGATCTAATCTGGATTGTCCGATCTGGTCTAATCTGCTCTAAGCTGATCTGATCTCATTGATCTGTACTATTCTAAATAATAATCTTTGTTCACTTGTGTCTTTTTTATAGAAACACAAGTCTTCCTGATTGCATCCATCTCTTCTAAAAGAACCTAGCTAAATTTTACTAACGCCATTCCTGAATCATCTCACTCTGATCTGGTTTCTCACTTGATCCAATACAAATTCCGTTCTATCTGTTCTGTTTGGATATTATCTACTATTCCAAACTGATCTAATCTGTTTCTGTTTTTCCAAGCTGATTTGTCCTTAACCAACTTTGCTGAATAACCTGAGCTACTTTGTCCTTAACCAGCTTAGCTCTGTTCTAGAGTCTCTGAGCTGGTTTGTCCTTAACCGACTTAGCTCCGATCTGATATCAATAATCAACGCATTAAGCTCCGTCTTGATCTGGTTTATAATTCTTTGAGCTGATTTATTAATATCTTTTTGTCTTCACCAAAACTTATAAATTCTCCGTCAAAATTATTTTAAATAATATATCATAATGATACCAGTGTATTGCATTTTATGAATTAAATAATTTATCATATTTGTTAAATATAAACATGGAAAACTATCATAATGCTAGCATTTGTTAAATATAGACGTGGCAAAACGTTTCTTCTTTCCCAATTCATATTCCCGCTCATACTCCCGCCCTAAAATCAGACGCAACCCACTTTCTTGTGCGATGAAGCATGGTTTTTGTATATAGCATTGTGAGTTTTGGAATAATGGTCCATATGCGGACATTAAAATCATAAGCTTCTCGCCTCTCACAAGCTCAATAGCGATTTCAGAAGGTAAGTTCTCTGTCTACGTAAATTGGCTTTCAATAATCTGGATAGATTATAGACGCGACACATCACAATAATCAGGCGATGTTAATGTTGGGATCCTTAACTTTTGTATTTTCTCTCCTTTGATTAATTTGCCAGTTTACGTTTCTCATTACTGTATCAGGTGATTGCGAAGATGGCATATTTAAGTTTTGCACTTGCATAATGTCATTAATTCTGAGTTTCAATTGACTCCAAATTTTGAATTATATTGATTTGTTTTACTATAACATAGTGTATGCTGCAATTCATATCTAAAGTTTTGTTTACTGTAATATAGAGTTACCATTGTTTAAGCACATGGTGATTTGACCTTCATATTTATAGCACGCTTGCATTGATAAATATGATATAGGGAAGGATTTGGTAAATGAATTTTCAAAAACAACCAAGGTGGGTGTCATTGGAAAGGCAAATTAACTATTGGGATTTTTTACTTGATACAATATGATTTGGAAGTCACTTGAATTTTTGGCTATCTGACCGAGTGAAAACTTTGAAATCCATCAATTCAAGGACCCTAATTGTACTACTCTTTTTTCCCTAAAATTTGGTGGCTATTCTGTTGGAATTTCATCAAGCTAGTTTTAACTTTTTAGGACTTGGGGTATGAGTTGAATTTTGTTATGCGAATAAAATTAGTGTTTCATTAATCGCCAGTTTAATCGTACTCTTCAGGCAAGTAAAATTAGTGATTTTCTTGTCAGTTGGCGATTTTTAGACAAGTGGTTTGGTGATAATTTGTTATGATACTCTAGGAAACTCATATGCAATGGATGTGTTATGTACTAACATATAGTTTCATCCTAATTTTGAAGTAAAATATAAAAATAGACAAACAAAATAATTCAAAAGTTGATAGTAAATATTATAAGGCATTCTCGGGACAATATTCAAGTAACAAACGTCGAGATGGGGATGGATCACAAGAAATAACATCATAAGATGCATCTTAAACAACAAAATGGTGCACTACAATCACCACAGCAAGAGGACTTCTATGAGGAAGGTTGAAATAATCGTTTGAGTATGCATAAAATATTCCTTTCATTGTAGTTTCCACGATTTATATTTTCAGTATCCTTTTCAGGCGATGATGAAGTGATCCATTCACCTCCAAGGCAGCAGAATAGACGTGGGAGGAATTTTATGAAGGATGTTCATGCGTTACATCCTGATGATTTGATATGTGCAACATTTAATGAAAGGGGACAGAATTATGGAGATTTACAACCAGTATTGGCATATTATGTGGGTACTATAGCTCGGAATGGAACTTTGCTTCCCCTTAGTTTTTTAGACCAGAGAAAAATGCCGAAAAATCGATTGGAGGAAGCATGGAAACTTTTTATTGTAATTTGAGAAGTGCTTACTATAATAATAAAACTACGCTTGTTCTTTATAGGAAAGATTCTGCATCCCTGATAAACACAAAAATTTTGTGATGCAAACGATGGGAGTTGCGTGGAGGCGATGGAGTACTGAAGTGAAATCTACGTCTTATGACTCGAATACTCCATTAAAAGATCTTGTTTCCATTCGCTCGGTTCCTCATAAAGCTCCAGAATTTTGGGAGAGATTATGCCAGTATTGGAAAGCTAATGAGGTACTGTCGAAGATTAGTTACTTTCGTGCATGTTTATGGATATCCTAAGCAGGATACAATTGTTGCCTAACTTTATATAAATAAAATTTGTGGCTATCTACGTGGAGCGTAATTTGTTGCAGAGAATTTCGAAAAGAAATAGTGATGGATCTGTGTAAACAGATCCAGATTGAGTTTTTAATTACACAAAACCTATTATTGTGTTTCTGATGCTTCTACTTAGTGTACAGTTGCAAACTGGAAATACTACAACAGAAGGATCGGAAAGAGATCCAAAGAAGAGAAGAGGAATCTGGTTCAGTTGTGAAGAAATGTGGATCAGCTGTGAAGACAAGAGCAGCTGGAGCAGTTGGTTCAGCTGTGAAGACAAGAGAAGTCTGGTTCAGCTGAGAAGAAGAATCTGGATCCAGCTATAAAGAGAAGACGTTATCAGATGTCGTCCAGCTGTGAAAAGAAGACAATATCAGCTGGAACGCAAAGTCTGGATCAGCTGGAACGACGAAAAGACTGATTCAGATGTTGATCAGACGAGAAGAGAAGCTGACGAGAAGATATCAGCTGACGAGAATATATCAGCTGAGAAGAGAAGAAACAGCTGAAGAGAAAGCTGATATCAGATGTTGTTCAGACGTGAAGACAAACAGAAGATGAATCAGCTGTAAATCAGATGTTGATCTTAAGGAAAGGAGCGAACAGCTGATAAGAAGTGATGTTATAACGAAGAAGACAATTGCTGATCAAATGTGATGACGAAGAGAAGTTGGAAGAAATCTGTTGAACAGTAGGAATCTGAAAAAGAACTGTTGAAAGAAGAGAAGTAGTGAACGCCAAATAAAAGAAGAGGAATCCGGATCAAATGATTGAAGATGGAATCAGAAGCTGATATAAGATGATTGAACAACAAACAGAAGAAGACGTTGATTCAGATGTTGAGTCAGACGCAAACTGGAAACAAAGGTTGCGCTAAAACGAAGATATATCAGCTGGAGCGATAAGGTTCAGATGTCTGGAGAAGATATCAGACGTAGCACAAAGACAAAGATACAACAGCTGATGCGCATTAACAAAGATAAATTAGTTGTTGCAACGAAGTTAAATCAAATGTTGCGATCAGCTGTTGGAGAAGACGAATCAGTTGTTGCGTAGATGGATCAGCTGTAGCGCTAAAAAGAAAATGGTTCAGCTGTGGTGCAAAAACAAAGTCGAAACAGATGTTGCGCGAAGATGTTGAATCAGCTGTTGCAAAGACGAAGATGCATCAGCTGTTGCGTTAAAAAGAAGCTGTTATCAGACGTTGAATACATGTGGAGCAGCTGATCAAATAAGGAGCAGTTGGTCATCAGCTGGAACGCCAAGGAAGTGTTGGATCAGCTGATGAACAACTCAGATGTTGATCAAGAGACGAAGATGCATCAGCCGTAGCGCTAAAACAAAGTTACATCAGCTGCTGCGCTAAGTGAAATTGAAACAGCAGTAGTTCAACTGTTGAAGATAAAACAGTTGTTGAAAGCTTTCAATTGTTACAAACACTCAGCTGTTGCGATAAAGATGTATCAGCTGATGGAATGTTCAGTAGTTGGAACTCAGCTGTTGGAACATAAAGCAAAATCAAAAGATGACAAAAAGCCTGCAAAAGAAAGGACACAAGGACAACTCCCTGTCGGTACTTTACAGAACATATTTCAACGGGAAGAAAAGGTTGTTCAACGGATTAAAGATTAAACAGAGGCTTTATATACAACAAGATTTGAAGGAATCAATGATGCTGGTGTGAAAGATAAAAACAGAGAAATTACAAAGGAAAGAAAACAGGAAGATGAAGCAGTCGACCATCATTAGAGAGGAGCTTATTGTAGTGTCGACTGCTGAGTCTTCATCAGCTCTTTAGGAGCATTTCCCGAGTGTATGAGATTTATTATTCTCATGAGAGTTGAGCGTTCACTGTAAAAATCTCACACACAGAGATTCACTCACACAAACACGAGAGATGTGCGAAATTTTATAGTGAGTGAATCAAACCCAAAATGCAAAAATCAGATCCCGTCCAAGCACGAAGACGTTAAACTCTGTGTCTGTAGCCTTTCTCACATAGGCGTAAAACAAGTGATTGACACAGCCGAGGGCTGGTGTAGAGTCTAGGAGTTCACCTGGAGTGAGGCTCGGTGATTGGGTCTACGGATCAAATTCTTCTAGTGGGACCTTCCTGTAAAGGAAGAAGGGGAGACATAGGATATTTATATCCGAACTTCCATAAACAAACAACAGCGTAATTTCTTTATGATTTACAGTTCCGCATAAGCACTTTAATTTAGCATCGCATATCAACTGTCACACACACGCACAGTAGCAGATTTCTGTTTAACAGAAATCTATTTGCATCAAGTTTTAAAAATTATGATTCAGTTTTGGTGTATTCCGCATGATTTTATTTCATACCAGATCTGTCTCCGATGCTCCGTATTTATATGTTCAAGAACCGAAGCATTGCGCTTCTCTCTTTATATTTAAGGATCAGATCTCTCGGTTTTGCGTTGATTAGTTTAGTTCTCGGGTGAGATCTGATCCTTCGATCCTAACAAATAGAGATAATGCAAAAAATAAGAAGGGGACTCATGCACAGGGACGCACCAATATTCCATCTTTAGAAGACAAATTTGTAAGCAATTTAAATATGATTTTTCTTTATAACTTGTTATATATTACCTATATTGTAACGCCCCAGATTTAACAACTGCCCCCACTGTACCAACACTGATCTTTTCAGCGTGTTTTGTCCTCACTCGCACGCACCCTGAGAAACTTCCTAGGGGGTCACCCATCCCAAAATTGTCCCAAGTCAAGCACGCTTAACTTTGGACTTTTTAAGTGATGAGCTCCCGAAAAGAAGATGCACCTTGTTTGTATGAGTAGTACCCATTAAATCTGATAAGCCTTCCTCAACTAACATCCATTACATCTATAACTTCCCAGTCTTGTAATACCTCTCATTTCGGTGTGGGATCGGTTCATTCATGTGCCCCTTCGCCTCTAGAAGCCTTCCAGGAGCCGCTCATTGTCCGTGCAACCTCTTGGTTCCATGTGAGGTCCGGGGCTCAAAAGAAGGTGTGGAGTTATCGCCGGTGCCAAGAGGTTGCACGGACAATGAGCGGCTCCTGGCAGGCTTCTAGAGGTGAAGGGGCACATGAATGAACCGATCCCACACCGGAATGAGAGGGATTACGAGACTGGGAAGTTATAGGTGTAATTTAGGCTAGTTGAGAAAGGCTTATCAGATTTAATTAGTACTACTCATACCAACAAGGCGCATCTTCTTTTCGGGAGCTCATCACTTAAGAACTTCAAAGTTAAGCGTGCTTGACTTGGGACAATTTTGGGATTGGTGACCCTCTGGGAAGTTTCTCAGGGTGCGTGCGAGTGAGGATAAAACACGCTGAAAAGATCAGTGTTTGTACAGTGGGGACAATCGTTAAATCTGGGGCGTTACAATTGGTATTAGAGCCGACCTCTCTTAGTACGGTGTGATTCGGGGACGAACCAAGCGGAAGCTGGTGGGCATGTGAGGTTCGGGGCTCAAAAGAGGGTGGGGATTGATCGCCGATGTCAAGAGATTGCACGGACAATGAGCGGCTCCTGGAAGGCTTCTAGAGGCTAAGGGACATATGAATGAATCGATCCCACACCGGAATGAGAGGGATTACGAGACTGGGAATTTGGGAATCCAAGCTGCCATTAGTAGAGTTTGCATACAATAACAGCTTTCAGGTTTCCATATGCATGGCACCATATGAGGCTCTATATGAAAGGAAATGTAGGTCACCCATTCATTGGGATGAGGTTGGGAGAGAGCAGAGATGGGACCTGAGATTGTTCAGCAAACAGCAGACACGGTGCAGAGGATCAGAGATAGAATGAGGACTGACCAGAGTCGACAGAAGAGTTATGCCGATTCGAGGAGGAGAGACCTAGAGTTTTCAGTAGGATATCATGTCTTCGTGAAGGTCGCTCCAATGAAGTGTGTTATGAGATTTGGGAAGAATGAGGACTGACCAGAGTCGACAGAAGAGTTATGCCGATTCGAGGAGGAGAGACCTAGAGTTTTCAGTAGGATATCATGTCTTCGTGAAGGTCGCTCCAATGAAGTGTGTTATGAGATTTGGGAAAAAGGGTAAGCTAGCACCCCGTTACATAGGACCTTTCGAGATCCTCGGCCGAGTGGGGACCTTAGCCTATCGAGTGGCCTTACCGCCGAGCTTAGCAGCTGTACATAACGTCTTCCACGTCTCCATGCTCAGGAAGTACGTATCGAACCCTTCGCATGTGTTGAACTTCGAGCCGCTACAGCTCTCACCACAGATGACTTTTGAGGAGCGAGCCATTTGGGTATTAGGCATACAGGACCGGAAGCTACGCAACCGGACCATCCCCATGGTTAAGGTTCAGTGGCTGAATCACTCCGAGGAAGAGGCCACGTGGGAGGTAGAGGCAGATATCAAGGAGCGCTACCCAGATCTTTTCGGTAAGTTTTCGAATTTCGAGGACGAAATTCTTGTTAAGGGGGAGAGAATTGTAACGTCTATGAATTTCACGACCTAAATAGCATATCTTATCGTTTTATTTGATTATTTGCATGATTATTGTCTTATGATTTATTTGACTTGGATTTCGAGTCCTTTTTGAGGTTGTATTTAGATGATGCAAGGCTGGAAGGAAGACGACGGGGTCACCGAGGTATTGAGGTTTTCAATGAAAAATTTATTTCGAAGACGTTTCAAAGAATTTAGTAATTTGAGGTATGGATGATTTTATTCTTTTAAATGAGTAGCATTTTTGCTACTAAAAAGACAAGTTTTACACACAATTGCATCATTACAAAAAATCGAATCTTCTTACCTTATTCCAACCTCATATTTTCGAAAATAATAGGCTAGGAGGGGAGTTTATTTTCACCAAAATTTCATTCAAATTTTCGAAGTGTGGAGGAGTAGCACCTTTTATCATTTTAAATAGCAACTTTGAGCACTCCTTAAATACAACTCTTGCCACTAATCTACCCAATTATTCCTAAATTACCCTCACTAATCTACCACTCCCTTATACAAAGGAAACACTAACCCTACTCCCTCCCCCAAACCCTTGTGCACGCCTCCCTCTCCCAATACCCTTGTGCACGCCGCCCCCTCCCTCTCCCCATTGCCTCTCTGTTTTTGTGGTGGCTTAAGGCTTCTCTCTTGGCTTGGTGTGATGTTCCTTGTCTTCCTAAAAGCCTACATCACTTCTTGGTTGTAAGTTTTTACAAAGAAAGGCAAGTACAAAGCTTCCTTGATGCACCTTTCAAGTCTATGTACATATGTGTGTTTATTTATGTTATGGTGATTGGATGAATCAACTTTTAATGCATATCATACCGTTTAATGTAATTCATTCATGTATTTTGCAGCCTAGTTGAGATCTGGACCTTTGGTGAAGGAGAGGGTTAAGGCCGTTTGGGGTATGAGTGAGGTTGTGTAGGGGGTTGTCAAGGGTGGATCTTGAAGGGAGGAGAAGTCTAGTATGGCTTGGGCTTTGGTTCAAAGGGTTAGCAGGGGTCCTAAGGGTCGTCCATAGGCTTTGTGAGTGGTCGGTCGGGTGCTGGGGTCAAGGGAAGGGGCTGGTTCGAAGTTGTGTTGTTAGCCTCTCCCAGATGAATTCCCGTGCGCAACCAGTAGGGTTGCGAGCGTCGGTGTGGTCATCTCAGACATCTATTTTGAATTCGGTTTTTTCCAGAAGCTAGTACATCGCGTGGGTCCAAGTTTGAGGTCATTTGATTAATAAATGGTTTTGTAATGATTGTTACGGTTTGTCGCGCAGAGCAGTTCCTTTCGGGGCATTTCGGGAAAGTTGGGAAATTGAATCAAAGGGGCTGCCAAAATTCATGAATGAATTTACTAGATGTTTTAAGGATATTATGAACTGATTTTAAATATTTTTAGAATTTATGAGATTTTTGAACATTTTATGAAATTTAAATGTCTAGAAAATGATTTTTAGCATGGTTGACTATTTAAAGTGCATATGTTTACTTTTGAAGTATTTATGGGCAGAATGTTCATGAGGTTATGAAATTTATTTAATTATTGAGGATTTGAGAAAATTATTTGAGGCAAGAACGAGAAAAAAATGATTTTTGAATGGTGGGACTTGATTGTGGTTTTTCTATGAAGTATATGGGGTCGGGAGACGTTCCGCTTGCTATATCAAAAATGACGGGTCTGGGCTTCATATAAGTACTGAAGTGCCTTTCCAACTGACGGGTCTGGGCTTCATATAAGTACTGAAGTGCCTTTCCAACTGACGGGTCTGGGCTTTAGATAAGTACTGAAGTGCCTTTTCAACCTAGTACTAGTGTTTATTAGCTTGATCAAGCGACATGAGGTTGAGGAACCACAGTCGAGGAACGGAATTCACGAGGAAAACGTTTTAGAAGGATCATTTTTTTATGCAAAGATTTTTAGCCATTTTGAGCATGAAATGTTTTAATGCATACCCTTTTAAGTCGAGAAACTATTTTAAGTAGAAATATTTTAATGCATGTGCATGTATTATTTAGTACTCGTTATACCTCAGTTTTGTACTTGTTGAGTCTTTAGACTCACTATGCTTGGATGGTGTAGTGAGGCTGAGATCGAGATTGAGGGGCAGAATTCCTGAGCGGATTGCAGTCGGGCTTGACACCTACCCAGCGACCTCTTGTTTCCGCTTAGCACTTTCAGTCTTTTTAGCATATGTCGACTTCTTTTGAGGAAAAATATATTTTTCTTATGCATGAGGATTTTTATGGCTTAGCCAACTTTTTGCTATCATGCACGTTTATTTTATTGTTTAAGACTTTTATTAATCTTAGAAACTCTATGATGATGACTTACTATTATCGCGTCATTTACAAATATTTTATAATCTGTCATGTGAGAGTTAGTATAAATATATATATGTATATATATATATATTCCTAGTATTTCCTTTTCCGCATTTAAGATCTCTTTTAAAACAAATATAATTTAAGAAGTGAGGGACTTTACAGTTGCTGAAAAGATCAGTGTTGGTACAGTGGGGACAGTCGTTAAATCGTAGGGTCGTTAGTTGGTATCAGAGCCGACCTCTCTTAGTACGGTATGGATCGTGGATGAACCAAGCGGAAGCTGGTTGGCATGTGAGGTCCGGGGCTCAAAAGAGGGTGGGAAGTGATCGTCGGTGCCAAGAGGTTGCACGAACAATAAGCGGCTCCTGGCAGGCTTCTAGAGGCGAAGTGGCACATGAATGAACCGATCCCACACCGAAATGAGAGGGATTACGAGACTGGGAAGTTATAGATGTAATTGAGGCTAGTTGAGGAAGGCTTATCAGATTTAATTGATACTATTCATACCAACAAGGTACATCTTCTTTTCGAGAGCTCATCACTTAAGAACTCCAAAGTTAAGCGTGCTTGACTTGGGACAATTTTTGGATGGGTGATCCTCTGGGAAGTTTCTCAGGGTGCGTGCGAGTGAGGACAAAACACGCTGAAAAGATCAGTATTGGTACAGTAGGGACGGTCGTTAAATCTGGGGCGTTACATATATAATGTCTGAAATTTAATATTATAAACAAATTGACATAATGATGTCAAATGGTTCTCTAGTTTAGTAATATTGGTTATCCTGAACTAGTCACTAGTGAACTGAACTGGACCTATGCCAGTAGTGAGGGTTGTGAGAGAGAAATATGTAGTTCGACAGCTATTAAAAATATGTTGTCATGGTAGTTTTAATTTAGACTTACTTTATATTTTTTTTAAGAATGGGAATGTGCCGAATCTGGAGATTAGTTTTTATTGTTTATAAATTTATGCAATAACTTTTTGTGTTTTATGTGTATTTTTTATTCTATTAGTTTAAAGAGAATGGTAGATACACAACTCGTATTGAAATATTGCAATTGAGACGGAGAAGTAAAAAAAAAAAGAGGTGCCCCGGTTGACGATGAAGCTGTACGCTATGAGTTAATAATTTGTTTTAATTTTGAAATTGCTTCCTGTTATAATTATTTAATCAGCAACTTTGTTTTTTACAATTTGCTAGATGAGGTTGTGCAACGTCGGCTACAAGATATGCCTGAAGGAACACAATCTATAGAAGTGCATGCGGATACATTTCGGTTACATTCTTGTTCAAAAAATTCATTTTTATTTTGTTAAAGCTATTACAAATCATATTGTCTCAAATTAAGTTTTTTACAGTGATGTATTCGGCCTTGAGTATTCGGGTCGAGTGAGATGTCTAGGAGCAAGTGAAACACCTAGCCAGTTCTTCCCCGATCAATGTAGATGTAGTTCGTTCTATAGGCCCAGAGATAACTCAGCTGCAGATATAGCAGAGAATTTAAGAGCATTGGAAGAAAAAATGAAAAAAGATATGGAGGCTCGAGAATCACAAAAGTGTGCACAAATGGCGCGCAAAAGGCACAACTTCAGCTAGAAATAGAGCGGATGAGACAAACACAAGAACAATTCCAAACTTTTTCACGTGTTATGCAAAACATAATGCCTGGAACAAGTGGGTGGTCTCATGGACCTGAAATATTGCCAACACAGGTATTTACATATTTCATTGAGCCAAATGTTACTTTTGAAAGTGTATGAATAATGTCACTTTAACTTTTAACAAAGGGAAATTGTATGACAAACATTATGCAGAAATACATGAATGATTTTAACAAATGGAAATTGTAATGACAAACATTATACAAAAATACATGAATGCTTCATCAAATGGAGGGGAGAACGATGGTAGAACTGACAACGAATATTGAGATGGTAATTAGTTTAGATTTATCAATTAAAAAATTACTCTTTTGAGTTGTCATTTGTAAATAGTTAGTATATCGTTGTAGATAAGTAGATCTATATATAGGGATTATGGATTCAAAAGTTCTTTTTTAGTTTTTAATGATCGGTGGTATCATTTTGTTATACGAGTTGTTCTGTTGGATGCACACATTTTGTTATATTTTATTTCGAAAATATTTGTATTCAAACGAAAAACAATCATCTAGATAAATGGGAAAAATAAAATAATTGCAAAGAAATAGAAATAGTTTAAACCGGTCCTACGACAGACAAATTCAAGTGGTTCGGCATACCATTTGAAGCGGTCTATAACCGCATTTGAAAAAAGTAAGTAGAACCAGTTTAACATTTCTCTTGGGTTACATATTTTTCAATCGGTTTGCTACATCTCCTACAAATAAAATTTGAAGCGGTTGATTTAGATACACCAACAGTTACTATTTCACTACAATAGAGCCTAGGAGCGGTGGTATTTGAACCATTTTGAGAAACGCTTCTAAATTCATAGAAGCATTTTTAAACCACTTCGGATGCTTTCTAATCCCGATTCTAAATAGCCTTTTTATTTGTAGTATATACTAAAGACAATGATGCAATCCGAAGTCTCGAGCTCAATCACTTGGAATATAGGAGAGCTCGGGCTATTGTTCGGCTTTCTGCTTATCAGAGAAGAATGACCCAATCTTATATCAAAAGGGTTCGACCTTGGAGATATGAGATAGGGGATCTGATCTGGAGGAGGATCGAACATCGTCAAGTTACGTGCATTTGAAAATTCATTTTGAGAATCAGCACGCAACCAGCAGCGATATCGCACCTAATCTGGTCACGCGATCTGGTCTATAAAATCTCGAGCTGTAATAGCTCATGTTCTTGAAAGGTTTTGAGCATCGATAAGTAGATCAGGTATGAGAAAAAATCATGCGGAAATAAACCTGAACTACCCTCTGTAAATTGAAACTTTAAGGCTGGTTTGAAACATGTATGCGTGCATGCAGAAAGCTGTAATTAACAAACAATGCAATTTGTTTATGGAAGTTCAGAGCTGAATCTCCTACATCTCCCCTTTTTCAGCAATCGGGAAGGATCCACTAGAGACTTTGATTGCAGCGCCCTCCGCTGCAACCCGATCCTACGACCAGCAGCCGCAAGAACTCCTAGCCACCACTGCACATCAGCCCGCAAGCTGCGTGTTTCTAACTCACTTCTTTTACTGCCTCAGTGAGAAAGGCTACATACACTTCTTTAACGTCTCAGTACAAAAGACAACAAGGAATGTTTGTGTTTGTGATTCATTCAGCTAGACAATTATGCTCTCTGTGCTCATATGTGAGTGAATCATGTGTAAGAATTGTACAATGTAAACTCTCTCTCTAATGCATTCTCACACACTGGGAAGTGCTTCTGTGAAAGCTGTTCTCTCTGTTTTCTTCCCTCTTTTTTTTATCTTCCTCAGACCCCCTTTTTACTGCTTATCATCTTCTTCATATAAATAGCCCTCTGCGATCTGATTGTCCTCTGCTGGACCAGCTTGGGCGTCCCCTCACTGTTCTAGTTTAGATTTCTTCTACTGTACCAGCTCAGGGGTCCCATCGCTGTTCCAGTTTAGACATCTTCTTAATCTGCTCTTGGTTCAATCTGCTATCAGCTCACATTCAATCACTACAGTATTCTTCTACTTCGTGACGCTTCGTTCTGTTCATGCTTTGTTCCGGCTCGTGACTGCTTGAACCAGCTCGCTTCTGATTTGGTTTTCTGCACACTTAATATAAAACGTTAGTAAAATAATATCAGGTTTTGTATTAATCAAAATTCAGATTCTTATCTGTTAAAAAATATCCAACAGAAGGCCTTACAAGGTGGTCCGGAAAGTTAGAATCGCAGCATATTACCTCGAAGATGCGCAAGGCAAAAGGGGACAGAGGCCTTGGAATATTATTCACCTCCAAAAATATTACTCTAGCTCTAGTCTTATTTCTCCTGTAAAATGTCTATCCTATGAAATGAAAGAACATTCCTTCAGCTTGGTACTTCTCAGCAAACACCTCGGGTAGCAACCCCACCTGAGCACGAGTATAAGTCCGACCTGCTCGGCACTTAAACCCAATTCTTATTGGCAAAACACCTCAGGTGGCAACCCCACATGAGCACGAGTATAAGCCCAACATTCTGGCCATTTAAGCCGAATTCATATTGGCAAATCACCTCAGGTGGTAGCCCCACCTGATCACAAGTATAAGCCCGACCTGCTGGCTACTTAAGCCCAATTCATATTGGCAAAACACCTCGAGTGGCAACCACTCTGAGCACGAGTATAAGCCCGACCTGTCGACACTTTAGCTTAGTTTTTTATTGGCAAAACACCTCAGGTGGCATCCCCACATGAGGAAGAGTATAAGCCCGACCTGCTCGATACTTCAGCTCAATTTTTATTGGCAAAACACCTCGGGTGGCAACCCCACATGAGAAAGAGTATAAGCTCGACCTGCTCGGAACTTAAGGCCAATTCTTACTGGAAAAACACCTTGGTGGCAACCCCACCTGCTCAGCATTTAAGCTCAACTCTTATTGTCAAAACACCTCGGATGGCAACCCCACCTGAGCACGAGTATAAGCCCGACCTGCTCGGTACTTAAGCACAATTCTTGTTGAAAGAACACCTCGAGAGGCAACCCACCTGAGTACGAGTATAAGCTCAGCCAACTCGACACTTAAATCCAACTCTTATTAGAGAAACACCTCAAGAAATAATCTTCATAAAATGTGATCAAAAACCAGCCTAGCCTCACTGGGGTATGAATATTGCTTGATTACTTTAAAGGTTATCAATCATATTACTCCACAGCTCTGAGGATTGTGATTAGCCAAGATAAGTAGTGGCTTAATTAGTCCAGACTAGTGGTTAACTAATCGAGGTTATTTCATCTTAGAGAGTATCGGTTGAGGTGGATCAGCTCGGATGCAGGCTGATCCATGGTTCGTGCTAAGCTGATAGCGGAAGCTGCTTTGGGTTTCCAGTTATACCAACAGTGGTGCGAGCTGTTTGAGCGACCTGTGCTAATTCTAGAAGTGTAAGCTGATTTGAATGTTCTGTGGAGCTGTTTCAGTTTACATGCGTTGGACATAGTGTGAGAGATTCAGCTTAGAAGCTTACTGTGTACAATGTGAGCTGGACCAGATCGGGTGCAAGCTGACAGTTGAGTGCCGCGCTGAGTTTGCGAGCTGAGCTCATGCTGCTGTTGCATGAACCAATCCAGTGCAGCGTTCTGAGAGTATAGAAGTTTAGGAGATAGACATAAGCTGGATTCAGCTTTGGGTGTTACACTATGTTGCGAGCTGGGTTGACTATCGTGATCTGGTTTGAGTATGTACCTTGAGATATGGGTGCATGAGCTGATCTGGAAGCGTTGCAAACTGTTGGAAACTTCGAAAGCTGCTTAGAGCATCACAAGATGACCTGAGAGAGTAGTACTCCAAGCTGATCTATGCACTGCTAGCTGAGAAGACACTACGCGATCTGAGCTGGACGATATGCGCTGATCTGAGGGCTGTGAGCTGTTATGGATGTGTGTGACCTGAGCTAGTCGACGAGTGCTGAGCTGAGCGGAGTAAGACTATCGTAGTGCATACCGTTCTGGAGAGTGTAAGTTGAGCTAAATGCTCTGATCTGATCTAAGATCATGAGCTGTGCTGACTATCACGAGCTGTTCCAAACTTAGGTGCTACGATATGAGAGTATTGCGGGATGTTTGGTAGTTGTAAGCTGGATAGAGCATCTTGAGCTGAATTTCAAAGGTGCGATCTGACGTAAGGTTGCGTGAGCTGTCTATTGGCGACTGAGGTTTAGCCTGTGCTGAGACGTGTGATCTGATCTATTTAGGGTGAGTTTGCAGTGTAACAGCTCTGAGTTGTTATCAGTTTTGGTAGTGAGATGTCACCCGATTTCAGTTTGGGAATGTGTCTAGTGTCCTGAGCTGGGAAGATAGATAGCGTGTTGTGCCGCGTCGTTTAGTGGTATCAGCTTAGGCGTAGCTGTCGTAACATCCTATGGAGAACAGTGCTATTTGTGGTTTCGGCTTTGGCGAGAGTTGTTTGTGGGAGTCAGCTTTGGCGAGCACTGTTCAATACGCGTAAGCTTGCCAGTGCATGATCTAGCCTGTTCCTGTGAGCCGTGCTGCTGTGCATTTTGTGAGCTGATTTGTACTATCAGATCGGGTGTGAGCTGGCTTAGCTCTCCTGAGCTGGATGGAGCGAGATCTATGTACGCGAGAACTAAGTAGCATGCGAGTGTTGTACCGCATGAAAGATTTGTACCATTAGCTAGAGCGAGATCTATTGAGAGTGTTGTTTGTAGAGAACGCGAACTGTTGGAGAGAGAGCTGATTTAAATGCGTGTGTTGAGCTGCATGCCTGGGCTGAATACAGTGTTGATATCTGAGCTTATCTGAGATCACTGTAGCCGTGAGTCGAAGAGCTTTAGTATATATACTCGCTCGTTGACCAACACTAAGTCATATTTTGCGGCCACATGTCAGACTTATCTTTTACACGTGTCGGATCATGCTTATCGTTTAAGGATGATGGTCCATACTTATCTTCTCGAGTTCCAACCCTGATATTTTCTGGGCAAGATGTGGTACTTACTATTAATAGGATATCTTGTAATTCTGATTGTGGGAGGTTGATTGAAGATACTTGGACACAAAGAAGAATCACTGGAAATCAGATTTGATGCGTTACAATCTTTTACTAGTTGGAACTTTACAACGGCCGAACCAAGAAAGCAAAGAAAAGCTTCGGAAGCTATTCTTTTCGTCCCTCATCCGACATCGGTAGCACTGTAATAATTGAGTTTAAAGGTATAATATGATATCATTTTCGACGGGAATGAATACTCGAGAGAGATGAGATTCCCGAGTTTCCCTGAAACCACATACGTACTTGTTTTGTTGGTTTTATGTGCTAAACTTGATTATGTGATTTCTTGGCTGACTACTCTGTGATCATTATGATATTTATTGTTGATTGTGTGAGTACATACTGACATGATTGCATTCGTCTTGAGCTCGAAAAACCGAAGCACAGAGGGCAGATTCAACCTACATTGCGAGAGACGTTTGGGGAACTATAGTTGAATGGCGAGGGATGTTGAGTTACTCCTGAAGCTAGAATATTCACTGTAGTTGCTCCAAATTCGGGGGGGATTGAGAAGCAGGACACCACCTCGAAGGGGTGAGTAGGTGGTTTGTTCCGAGATCTTAGTCCCCGGGATCCCAAGAACCTTCTATCTTTTATATTAGATTTGATAATCTTTGTTTTTAAAACATGCATTGCATTCATGATTATGTTGCAAGTTATATCGATTATACTGAGATTGTATTTATCACCGGAGTTTTCTGGATGTTGTTCTATTTGTACGTGTGCATGACAACAGGTGGGACGAGAGCTGGATCGATTTGACAGGGGCAGGGAGATATTACAACATAGAAGTGGGATGGGATTGATAAGGATACCTGCTGTCAGCTTATCCTGAGAACGATAGTGCGAGCTGTGTATTTATGATGTATCTAGATTTGACTAAGACAGTAGGCATTTGGTAACCGTTTGTAAAGTTTATTCTCAGTTTTATACATTAACAGAATTGTGGAACTTAATAGAAGTATTTGTGACCAGATCTCAACGTTTTCGTGATCTTGTAAATATATATATATACACACTGTTAATTAACTTGGCTTAATATTGTTTATTGGATAATTTCCCTCTAAGAATTGATTAGCACCAAGGTCCTCACAACAGCTCAGCTTGAGTATCATTTTACACTTGGTTATTTGGTGGAACTTCCTCCTGAACTTCCCTTACATTCTACTCGATTAACTCGAGGTGGTTCATGTTAAGATAAAATTTATTAGTTTTGGTGATAACAAAAATAAGACAAGTGCTGAATTCAAAATTACTTCTGGTCAATCAGCCGTTGCAATTAACAGCTTCGCATATTCAGATGCAAGTACTCAGCTATCGGACTGCTATTCAGATGTTAGTTATTGAGTAGAAGAATTCAGATAATCGGATTGAGTTTTTTAGTTGTTAGCTATCAGATCTTGATATTCGGGATTGATTCAGATGTTGAGGTGAAGCACTTAGGTATCGGGTTATTATTTCAGATGTGATATCATTTCAGATGTTGAGTACAGTTATGATTTATTCAGATGTCAGAATATATGTGTAACGGGGCAAGTATTTCAGTTGTTGAGTATTCAGCAGTTGGGTATCTACTTCAGTAGCGAGTGTGTGACGCCCGAACCCAACGGGGCCACGAGAATTGGGGTAAATAAAAATTTTCGAATAGAAGAAGGGCTAAAAGATAATTCGCTATAGGCTGTATTTCCTATATCTTGAAAGAAACAAAACAAACAACAATCTCAAAGACCAGCAGGGACCTAACTCGCGCGCTAACTGCTAAAAACATTTGCGGAAAAACAGTTTGTATTGATAATTGCAATTGCGATTTACAACAGCTGATATTCTAAGTAAATATACAACCGTTGCTACTGATCTAATACAGTACAATAATAATCAAAACGCTACAACTGAGACACGGAAAACGTAGGCCTTGGATAAACACAACGCCACCCAGCTGCTGGTTTCAAGTTTCACCTGCTGTTCCTCCACCAGTTGTCTCACCTGCACCATTTTAAAAGCAAGTGAGCCTAAAGGCTCGGCAAGTAAAACCTGAGTAATAACAATTCAAATATACAGGTGGACATCTGTTCAATACATATGTTAAGGAACTCAATGAACAATATCATTTTCGTAAACAATTCAATAAACAGTTCAATGGCAGAAACAGGGGATGATAGCCCAGCTTCTCATCGTTAACAATTTCAATATCATTTTCAGTTGATCATGGCATATAAGTTCTATGTGGTCCATTTGCACTTTGATCAAAATGGCTCCCGATATCAGTTTCAGCATATAGCTCATTATGAAAGGGCAGTCGACATCTTAGACAACTGCTCACCCTTCTCCTTAGTGACCGTAACTATCTATACCATAATCTAAAATAGGTTTGTTCCTTAACAATCCTTTCTTTAAACATTCCTTGAAACTCTGTAAATCATCGGGTTCCATCATTTTAAACATTTTCTTCCCATTTTAAAAGCTTTTCTGAGAATCGAATTCGACTTTGGAAACATATCGTTGAGAGGGAACTGGTGAAAAGAAAACCAGTCGCAAGAGAATGGAACAGCACTTATGAAACAAAACTCTCTGTTGTTCGCGAATATAGTTAAAATGAACCAGCTGGAATAAACAGAAACCAGCTGCAAGATCTCCTACTAAGACAATCGTATTTAAATGAAACGATGTCGTTGAAGTAAATAACAGATAGGATGACAAGACTACCTGCTGATATTTTGTAACTTAAAGAAACGACGTCGTTAGCGCATCAATCAGTCGCAAGAAAAAGCGCTAACACGATTAAATGAATAGTACCAGTCACAAGACTGATACCAGCTGAAATGAACAGCACTTAGAAACGAATAAAGCAACTGATGAACTATCACTAGGAATGCATCTGCTGGTGAACAGTGCATCTGCTGATTTTATGAAAACAACGCAACTGCTGAATTCTAACAAAGGAAAAAAGCGCTAACACGATTAAATGAATAGTACCAGTCACAAGACTGATACCAGCTGAAATGAACAGCACTTAGAAACGAATAAAGCAACTGCTGAACTATCACTATGGAATGCATCTGCTGGTGAACAGTGAATCTGCTGATTTTATGAAAACAACGCAACTGCTGAATTCTCACTGAAGAAATGAAACTGCTAATTTTTATAAGGAAAGATGATTAAAACGTTGAACCCATCTTTCCTTTCCTTTTTCATGTTTAAAACATCTTAAAACATGAACTTCGAAACTTACAATAAAATAACTAGCTTTGCAACAACAGCTGATCCCTGCGGAATTCTTCCCCTTGAGCAACACACGAACTTCTCTGCAAATTACTTTGAAGAACACAGGAGGATTTCTTTGAAAGTGATAAAGATCTTTCTTCAAAAACAGGTTTTTATATGAAAGGGATTAGTGGCAAGCTACTTGTGAAATCAAGCATGACACACTTCTAAAATTTGGTAAAATTCCCTTCATATCATTTTAAATTTGTGAAGTACCAAACCTTTTTCATAAGAAATCATTTCACCTCCTTAAAACATTTTCCAATCGATTAAAAATCCAGCTCGTGCATCGCTCGTTGGAGTCGTCTGCTGGTACCAGCCGCAGCGCTCAGCCGCAGCGCATCCTACTTGCTGACATCAATAAATCAGCAGATACATAACATTTAAAATTGCCAATTTGGCCCATGAAATCAATAAAATGCATAAATGTGGTCCTATGGATTTTGGGACGTTACAACTCTACCCTCCTTAATAAAATTTCGTCCTCGAAATTTACGTACCAAATAAGTATGGGTAAAGACTTAGCATATCAGCTTCTGTTTCCCATGTTGCTTCTCGCTCCGACTGGTTGGACCATTGTACCTTAACCATAGGAATGCTACGGTTTCTTAACTTTCTAATTTCTCGGAGGAGAATTCTTTCTGGTCGCTCTTCGTAGCTTAAATCTGGTGCTAAATGCATCGGCTCATAACTCAGCACATGCGAAGGATGGGGAATATACTTCCTCAAAGCTGATACGTGAAAAACATTGTGCACTGCTGACATTTGTGGAGGCAGCTCTAGTCGATAGGCGAGCGTTCCTACCTTCTCTAAAATCTCGTACGGTCCAATATACCTTGGACTCAACTTTCCTTTCTTTCCAAAACGCATAACTCCTTTCATTGGAGCTATTCTCAAAAATACTCGATCACCTGTTTCAAAATTCAGCTCCCTTCTTCGATTATCTGCGTAACTCTTCTGCAGACTTTGTGCAGCTTTCATTCTTTCTCTTATTCTTCTAACAGCTACTGCTGTTTGTTCCACAACATCTGGTCCCAAACCAGCTCTTTCACCAACTTCATGCCAATGAAGTGGTGTTCTACACTTTCTGCCATACAAAGCTTCATATGGAGCCATTTGAATCGAAGCTTGGAAACTGTTATTGTAGGCAAACTCTACCAGCGGCAAACTCACATCCCATCATGCTGAAAAATCTACAATACATGCTCTGAGCAAATCTTCTAAAATCTGAATCACCCTTTCCGATTGTCCATCTGTTTGAGGGTGAAACGCAGTGCTGAACGTCAATTTTGTACCCATAGCCTCGTGTAGACTTTTCCAAAAGGCTGATGTAAACTTAGGATCTCTGTCCGATACAATTGAAATTGGAACACCATGTAATCTCACTATTTCTTTAACATACAATTGTGCGTACCTGCTCACCTCATATGTTGTTTTAACTGGTAAGAAATGAGCAGACTTAGTGAGCCTATCAATTATAACCCAGATGGAGTTATATCCTTGCACCGTCCTTGGTAAACCAGTTACAAAATCCATCGCTATACATTCCCACTTCCATTCGGGAATCGGCAGTGGCTTCAATAATCCTGCTGGTCGCTGGTGTTCAGCCTTCACCAGCTGACACGTTAAACATTCAGCTACAAATCTAGCAACATCCCTCTTCATTCCTGGCCACCAATACAACTGCTGGAGGTCCTTGTACATTTTCGTACTTCCTGGATGTACTGAATATGGAGCTGTATGAGCTTCTTTCAAAAGTTCAGCTCTTAAATCATCTACTTGGGGTACCCAGATTCTATCCAAATACCTCACAATTCCGTCTTCTGTAAAATAGAGACTGCTGCCTCTTTCTTTATCCTGCTGGACCCATTTCTTCAACTGCTGGTCCTGCTGCTGACCCTCTCGAATTTGGTTTAACAAATTTGATCTTACTGAGAGGTCTGCTAACATCATAGTTTGCTGCTGCTGGTTACTATTTCAAGTCCAAACCTTTCAATTTCATTTGCCAACGGCTGCTGGACAGTCAATTGCGCTAATCCTACTGATTTTTTGCTTAGAGCATCAGCTACCACGTTTGCCTTCCCAGGGTGGTAACTGATTGTGCAATCATAATCTTTAACCAGCTCCAACCATCGCCTCTGCCTCATATTCAATTCTTTCTGGGTAAAGAAGTACTTCAAACTCTTGTGATCTGTAAATATCTCACACTTCTCCCCATAGAGGTAATGCCTCCATATCTTAAGGGCAAAGACAACAGCTGCCAGTTCTAAGTCATGCGATGGGTAATTCTTCTCATGATCCTTCAGCTGCCTAGATGCGTATGAAATAACTTTATGATCCTGCATCAACACAGCTCCTAGTCCCAACTTAGAAGCATCGGTATATATTACAAATTTTCCTTGATCAGTTGGCATCGTTAATACAGGTGCTTCAATCAGCGCTTGCTTCAATTTGTCAAAACTGCTTTGACATTCAGCTGTCCAGCTATACTTCACTTGCTTTCTCGTTAGCGTAGTCAAAGGAACAGCAATCTTAGAAAATCCTTGGATAAATCACCGATAATATCCAGCTAAACCCAAGAAACTCCTTATCTCTGTGACATTCTTTGGTGCTGGCCAGTCGCGAACCGCTTCAACTTTAGCAGGGTCGACTTCTATTCCATCCCTAGAGATTATATGGCCTAGGAACGATACTTTCTCCATCCAAAAATCACATTTGCTGAATTTAGCAAACAAATGCTTATCTTTTAAAGTCTGGAGCATGATTCTTAAATGCTGGACATGCTCCTCTTGAGTCTTAGAATAGACTAAGATGTCATCAATAAATACAACTACAAACTGGTCTAAGTATGGTTGAAAGACCCTATTCATTAAGTCCATAAATGATGGAGCATTTGTAAGTCCAAAGGGCATAACCAAAAATTCGTAATGGCCATACCTAGTTCTAAAGGTTGTCTTATAAACATCAGTTGCCTTAATCTTCAGTTGGTGATATCCAGACCTCAAGTCAATCTTAGAAAATACTACTAAGATGTCATCAATAAATACAACTACAAACTGGTCTAAGTATGGTTGAAAGACCCTATTCATTAAGTCCATAAATGATGGAGCATTTGTAAGTCCAAAGGGCATAACCAAAAATTCGTAATGGCCATACCTAGTTCTAAAGGTTGTCTTATAAACATCAGTTGCCTTAATCTTCAGTTGGTGATATCCAGACCTCAAGTCGATCTTAGAAAATACTACTGACCCTTTCAACTGGTCAAACAGATCTTCTATCCTAGGTAATGGATATTTATTCTTAATCGTCAATTTGTTTAACTCGCGACTCCCTTTGCTTGAGGGTCAAAATTCCCTCTTCAATTCAGACCTCTTTCCAGCCGTAAAGTATTGCTCATAGAATACTCGCTTGAAATCTGCCCAGGTGAGATTCAGCAGATCCACAGACAACTTGGCTCCTTCCCACCAAATCATCGCATCTTCCCTTAACATGTAGATAGCGCACCTTGGCCTATCTAAATCTGACAATTGGAGGTAATCAAAAATAACCTCCATAGACTTGATCCAACTCTCAGCAATTAGTGGATCAGTAGTTCCACTAAATTCCTTAGGCTTCTGGCGCCTAAACTTCTCTTGGGGGTCATCGTTACTTGGTCCCCTGCTGCTGAAAGATTGGTCATTGCCTCTGTTGTTATTCTGTTCTACCAGCATTCTTAACAATTGCGTGATATTAGCATTATTATCACTCTCAGTTTCTTCTAGAGTAATACTGATTCTAGTTCTTCCTCGTCCTCTTCCTGACATCTTATATTCTATAGCCCGTAATCCACCACATACACATATCAGAACATGCTAAATAATTTAAAGACAATGCTCTGAAAATAAACTCACAACTTAGAAGAACAGACGATGAACTTTGATCCAGCTGATGGTGCGTGTGTTTATCTCAGGAACCTGGCTCTGATACCATGTTGTGACGCCCGAACCCAACGGGGCCACGAGAATTGGGGTAAATAAAAATTTTCGAATAGAAGAAGGGCTAAAAGATAATTCGCTATAGGCTGTATTTCCTATATCTTGAAAGAAACAAAACAAACGACAATCTCAAAGACCAGCAGGTACCTAACTCGCGCGCTAACTGCTAAAAACATTTGCGGAAAAACAGTTTGTATTGATAATTGCAATTATGTTGGATCTGTTTTTACAGATCCTGATTAAGTTTTGAATTACACAAAACCTATTATTGTGTTTCTAACAATTTCACTTAAGCGTACAGGTTTTAGGAACAAAGAAGACGATCAGCAGCAGCTATATTTGTCCAGCAGTTGGTTCACGATATTATCAATCAGTAGTTGGTTTGGTGTTCATAAGAATCGGCAGTTGAATTAGCAATGGAGACGTCCAGAGTTATATCAGCTGTTCGTAATCAGGCGGAGGCCAAGAAATCAGCTGGAGCTTGATAATCCAGCTGGAACGATAACAACCAGCTGAAGAGCTAAAGTGCGAAGCGAACCAGCTGGATCATGTATTGAGAAGCTTGCTGGAGCATTAGATCGAAGAAGAAGATGTGCAAGTTATTGTTGACGAATATGTTAAGCAGTAGCGTTTATAAGTACTGTTGATGAATCTATCAACAGTCGCCATTCAAGAAGCTTAGAAGAAGCGCAAGCTGGAGCTGAAGCAATGAAGAAATCAGCTGGAGCGTAAAGCGTAGATGACATCAGCAGTGAAGTCATCATTCAGCAGGAAGCTACAGTGACCAGCAGGAAGATTCAGCAGATGAGAAGAGATGCGCTAGATATGACATGAGCTGTGATGACATCAGCCTTGATGTCATCACAATCAGCAGTTGGCTATCAGCAGATGAAGCAAAGCGCGAGAGGAGAAGCGACGTCGTGTTGAGATTCAGTAGATGGATTAGTGCTGATGACGTCATCAGTGACGTCATCATATTCAGCAGATGATTTGAGGAAGCAGTCGTGAGAATCAGCAGGTAGCTTGCATCTAGATGCAAGAGGAAGCGACGTCGTAGAGGAGATATCCAGTCGCAAGCTACAGTGCAATCAGCAGATAGTATTTGAAGATAGTGATTGCAAAACTATGTCGTTTACATAAGTTGATACGACAGCGTTTTGCTCTTGCGCTAAAGATTCAGCAGATACTCTTTGCGATGAGGAAATTCAGCAGGGACTTCTCTCAAGAGAAACCAGCAGGTAGCAACAGCATGCAGTCAAGAGCTATAATATATCAGCTGTTGCTACGCATCCAGTCGCAGGAATTCCAGGCGCAAAGAATTGAAGAAGTAGAAAAGCGCAGCAGTCGTTGTGTTGAATCAGCAGCGAAGCAGTTGACAACTTACGAAGAATTATCAAAGATGAATGTCAACTGCTGAGCTCAATTCAAATGGCGAAAGTGACAGAATCCTGCAAAATAAAAGGACACAAGTACTGTTCCCCTGTCGGTACTTTACAGAGGAGCGTTGCACTGAAATGGAAAGAATACAAGATAGCCATCTGAAGCGCAGAACAGTTTTGGAAGCTTTCCAACGGGAAGAATTTCAACAGAGGCTATATATTAGAGGCAACGCCAATTGAATAAGTGTTCGACGATGTGAGTTCGTTCAGTTGGTGCAACTACATACTGTGGTAGAATTACATTGTTTATACAGTGCACCAACAGAGGGAAAAAGAAAAAAAGATGAAGCAATCGACAATCATTCTAGAGAGGAGCTTATTGTGTTGATTGCTGAGTCTAGATTAGCTTGTTAGAGCTTGTCCCTTGTGTGTGAGAAAAACAGAGAGATGAGAGCTTAAATGTATCAATCTCACACACCCGGATTCATTCACATCTATTTGTGAATGAATCTCGAAATATGTTCACAGTTCCCGTCCAAGCATGAAGACGTAAAACTCTTGTGTATGTAGTCAGTCACACAGCTGCGGCTGTTGTGCATTTGTGGAGTCTAGGAGTTCTCACAGCTGCTGGTTGTGGGATTGGGTCTGTACACGCAGTTGTAAGATCAAATCTTCTAGTGGAGCCTTCCGAGGTGGAAGAAGGGGAGATGTAGGATATTGATATCCGAACTTCCATAAACAAACCTGCTGAGTATCGTGTTCTTTAAGCTTTCAGTATTGCATATGTTACTTAGCATTCTAGCACGCATACATGCACAGCGCATTCAGCACGCACGCATAAATCAGCACTTGCTTACACTTAGCATCGCAAAATAGTTCAGCAGTTTCTTTCAGTATTTAGCATCGCACAAGCATATTTCAGCAGCACACAAGCACACAAGTCTCGAACAGATTTATGTTGTACATAAATCTGTTTGAGTTGTTTTAAAATATAGGATTCAGTTCTGGTATTTTCCGCATGATTTTTAAATCATACCAGATCTGTCTCCGGTGCTCTGTTTATCTATTTACATGTTCAAGAACAACGAGCTATTGCAGCTCCAGTTAGTATCAGCAGCGCAAAATCTACTAAAGTATTTTAAATGGCGGCTGCTGATCTTACATAAATCTGTTTGAGTTGTTTTAAAATATAGGATTCAGTTCTGGTATTTTCCGCATGATTTTTAAATCATACCAGATCTGTCTCCGGTGCTCTGTTTATCTATTTACATGTTCAAGAACAACGAGCTATTGCAGCTCCAGTTAGTATCAGCAGCGCTGCTCATCGTTAACAATTTCAATATCATTTTCAGTTGATCATGGCATATAAGTTCTATGTGGTCCGTGTTGCACTTTGATCAAAATTACTCCCGATATCAGTTTTAGCATATAGCTCGTTATGAAAGGGCAGTCGAACATCTAGACAACTGCTCACCCTTCTCCTTGGTGACCGTAACTATCTATGCCATAATCTAAAATAGCTTTGTTCCTTAACAATCCTTTCTTTAAACATTCCTTGAAACTCTGTAAATCATCGGGTTCCATCATTTTAAACATTTGCTTCCCATTTTAAAAGCTTTTCTGAGAATCGAATTCGACTTTGGAAACATATCGTTGAGAGGGAACTGGTGAAAAGAAAACCAGTCGCAAGAGAATGGAACAGCACTTATGAAACAAAACTCTCTGCTGTTCGCGAATATAGTTAAAATGAACCAGCTGGAATAAACAGAAACCAGCTGCAAAATCTCCTACTAAGACAATCGTATTTAAATGAAACGATGTCTTTGAAGTAAATAACAGATAGGATGACAAGACTACCTGCTGATATTTTGTAACTTAAAGAAACGACGTCGTTAGCGCATCAATCAGTCGCAAGAAAAAGCGCTAACACGATTAAATGAATAGTACCAGTCGCAAGACTGATACCAGTTGAAATGAACAGCACTTAGAAATGAATAAAGCAACTGCTGAACTATCACAATGGAATAATGAAACGATGTCTTTGAAGTAAATAACAGATAGGATGACAAGACTACCTGCTGATATTTTGTAACTTAAAGAAACGACGTCGTTAGCGCATCAATCAGTCGCAAGAAAAAGCGCTAACACGATTAAATGAATAGTACCAGTCGCAAGACTGATACCAGTTGAAATGAACAGCACTTAGAAATGAATAAAGCAACTGCTGAACTATCACTATGGAATGCATCTGCTGGTGAACAGTGAATCTGCTGATTTTATGAAAACAACGCAACTGCTGAATTCTCACTGAAGAAATGAAACTGCTAATTTTTATAAGGAAAGATGCACCTGCTGATGAACAGTGCATCTGCTGGAATTTACGAAACACTTGTAAGATCGAAACATATTTAGGAACTATTCAGACTATGTATTACATGAATAACGGAGCTAGTATTTCAGTTGTCGAAGTATTTCAGCTGTTACAACATTCAGCTGTTGGTATATTCAGCTGTGACAGCTATTCAGCGATGAAATAGTTGTCCTCTTCAAGAAAGATAACAGTATTAAAGGGAAAACTTTTAGGCACAAACAACGAATCGATTCAAGCGCTATCAATGTTTAAATTGGAAAGAATCAATGGTGAAGATTGAATCTTACAATTGCCTGGAATTAAGGAAACACTGTCAGTGCTATTTTGGATAAATAGTACGCAGTATACAGAGGACGTTATACGGTGTTTGCACTAATATGGATAAACGACATTTTGGCTCTGACGAAGCGCAATTTACCTCTAGTGGAGCAGGATATGCGTTGGGCATATATTCAAAAAGGGATTTGTTTCCTTAGGCTATCTTTATGACCGTTGTGAACGAAGGGTATAAATAGCTGGAATCTGGATTGAAGAAGCTCTCTCTCGGCCTTGCCTTCACTCTGTTATTCAACGAGCTTTTCATCAATCGATACTATCTTTCAAAAGCTCACACAGTTACTGGAAAGCCCATATTGCAGAAATTATTCAAAGTCCAGTAACCCATCTCGAAGAACACCATATTTGATCTTCACAGATATTACCTTCAAGATTTACAGCACTCAATATACTTGTATTCCATTGTTATATTCATTGCTGAGTCTGTAAAAAACGTGCTACACAAATCCGTTTGATAGAAATACTAAGTGTTGTATTCAGCAGCTGCGTCTGCGTGTTATTTGGCGTTGCTAGAAGTTCACCTGGAGCGAGGCTCGGTGACTGGGTGGTTACAGAGGCTGTAAACATCAAATCTTCTAGTGGAACCTTCCTGAAAAGGAAGAAGGGGAGACGTAGGATATTGATATCCAAACTTCCAGAAACAAACTCTTGACCCTGAAATTTTACTTTATCGCATTTATTTAAGCTTTAACTGTTCACTGATTGATTGGCTTATTTCCACACATTTATTGTTAGCCAACAAATCAGCATTAAAACTGAGATACCTTAAATCTGGTAACTCGGGTTTAAGTTAAACGGGTGCTTGTAAAAATCGTTTTTAAAGGTTTCGAAAATATTTAAAAATACCAAGGAGTTCAGTCAAACCCCCCCCCCCTTCTGAACTCCTAGGCCTGTTTTTTCGAGCCATAGTGATCCTATCAGTTCAACAACCTCTTTGGTTTCCATTTGGATTTTCGTTGGATTATTCCTTCTTATAATTGATGCTCGACACTGATACGCGAGTAAGGAATTAGAATATGATTTTTATAATCAAAAAGTTTGCTACAGCTACAGAAAGCATCCTAAGAACTAGTGGGAGCGGGGAGTCTTTCAGAGGACTAGAAGTCGCGGCTCCCAGGGTGCTTTCTTCAGCTACCCCACCCCATTCAGGCATTTCCTCCAATGCGTGCAACACATCTACGAACGCAACAACGTGCTCATCCTCGAAATAGTCGTTAGCTCTGAACTGAGCTAAACAGCCATTAAATCCATGCTTGAAGAAGATAGAAGCCTTCTTAGTACACATCGTCTCGAACTCAGAAGACTGCAGGACTTTATCCTTCCCAAGACTCCATGATTTTTTGACCTCCACTTTCAGCTTGGCAACCTTGGATTGAAGGCCCACGGCTTTCTCCTCGGCTAGTTGAGCCTGAGCTTTGGTCACTCCAGCTCATGCTGCAATAGTTTCTGCTCTTTATCCCTCTGGGACTGTAATCCTCAAGCTGCTTCATCAGCCGCTCATGGTTACCAAGTACCTTGTCCATGGAGCGTCGAGACAAGGACACCTTGTCATGAGCCCGGGTGAGATGGTTGATTGCCTAACCACCCCAAACTAGAGCCTGCACAACTATAACAGTTAGCTTGGAGTCATGGAGTAAAAAAGGCACGTCCCCACGACCATACCTGCATGAAGTGGAGGCATAGAGCCTCGAGAACGCCAGCGTTGGGAGTCCCCTGCACTAAATCGAGGTCCTTATCGGGAACCAAATGGCAAAGGAACTCCATGGAAACTGAGCCTAAAGGGGCGGCCACAAAGGAAACATCAAGGAAGTTTAGAGCCTCGGGACGTGTGGCGACAGGCTGCTCCTCGGGGGCCACGCTCAAGACAGGGGCCGATTCATGGAGATCTAGATCCACCACAAGGGTAGTTTCCTGGGTGGACGCCTTCTTCTTGTGTCTCCAGGATCCTCCCTCCTTGGCTGATGAAGCTTTCCACTTCCCTTTCCCCAATCTCGGGGTGGTAGCAGCAGCACTGGAACAGCCTTCACCCTTTGACTTCCTTTCCTTTAAGATTTTCATCATTTCGGCCTTCCCCACCCTCTCGTCTGCTAGATAAGTGAAGAAGGCTAAGAGCTCGGTATGGCAATAGCAGGGGGAGTCATGCAAGAGAAATAGAAGTGATACCTAAGTCCCCGACCAACTCGACCCCTTCTTGATAAATCCAAAATAACACAAAAGATCTTCCTTAACCAACTCTCCAGCTCGTGCTGTAATAGTTTCTGCTCTTTATCCCTCTGGGACTGTAATCCTCAAGCTGCTTCATCAGCCGCTCATGGTAACCAAGTACCTTGTCCATGGAGCGTCGAGACAGGGACACCTCGTCATGAGCCCGGGTGAGATGGTTGATTGCCTCACCACCCCAAACTAGAGCATGCACAACTATAACAGTTAGCTCGGAGTCACAGAGTAAAAAAGGCACGTCCCCACGACCATACCTGCATGAAGTGGAGGCTTAGAGCCTCGAGAACGCCAGTGTTGGGAGTACCCTGCACTAAACGAGGTCCTTATCGGGAACCAAATGGCAGAGGAACTCCATGGAAACTGAGCCTGAAGGGGCGGCCACAAAGGAAACATCAAGGAAGTTTATAGCCTCGGGACGTGTGGCGACAGGCTGCTCCTCGGGGGCTGTGCTCGAGACAGGGGCCGATTCATGGAGCTCTAGATCCACCGCAAGGGTAGTTTACTGGGTGGACTCCTTCTTCTTGTGTCACCAGGATTCTCCCTCCTTGGCTGATGAAGCTTTCCACTTCCCTCTCCCCAATCTCGGGGAGGTAGCAGCAGCACTGGAAGGGCCTTCACCCTTTGACTTCCTTTCCTTTAAGATCTTCATCATTTCGGCCTTCCCCACCCTCTCGTCTACTAGATAAGTGAAGAAGGCTAAGAGCTCGGTATGGCAATAGCAGGGGGAGTCATGCAAGAGAAATAGAAGTGATACCTAAGTCCCCGACCAGCTCGACCCCCTTCTTGCTAAATCCAAAATAACACAAAAGATCCTCCTTAACCAACTCTCGAGCATTAAAGCACTTCACACTCATAATGGTGAATAAGTTGGTTAGGTCGGGGGCCCGAACGAGAGTCGAGGGGACAGAGTGTACACATTATCTCTCCAGGACATGTCACACCGCCAGGGGTTCCCCTTCCTCACTCGATGCCTAACAAAAAAGTTCCTACTCATCCATCACTTGTGCGAGCTTGGGTTCCCCCCTATAAACCCGAGATCGGTCTTATGAGAGATATAAAACTTTCTGGGTCCCAAACTCTTGACTTGGAGAAGTTTCATCAGGGTATAGGTAGAAAGAGGAATTTCGAAGAAGCAGAGAAGAATGTCTAGGGAGAGGAGAAGCTATAAGAATTTGGGGCCAGTTGGATAGAGCTAACCCCGAGGTGTTAACATAAGGCCACTATGAACTTGTGGACAGGGAACCTAAGGCCCACGGTCGAGTTGGTTAATGAAAAGGTGTGAAAGCCAGTAGGGAGACGATGGGCTCGGTCTCCCATCTCGGGGATGACTACTTCAAAACTATCGGTCATCCCCCCCTTATCCTTGATCATGGGGATATCTGACTTCTTAAGGGTTGACGTCTTAATTTTGCACCATGGACGTCCCGAGGAGGCAAGCTCGGCCTCATCAGGCAGCATCGCCCTATGGGTATCCGGAGTGGGGGGCACTATCCTTTCCTCTAGATCCCAATGACGTAAGGAAATCTAAAGACTCTACTAAGTTCCTAACAACACTACTATTGGGGGAGGACATCTTTACAAGGATGAAAACATTTGGAAATCTGACGAGTAAACTAAGAGAATAGCTCTAAAGCTCGAGTGGTCGTGAGAAATTTTAGTAGAATTTTCGGCACGATGAAAAGTGGAAATGAGAGGAAGAATGGTCGCCTATTTATAGGACTTCAGGGTGAAGCACAGCCGTTCGATCTCTCCTATAGTCAAGGGCCCAGATCATCTTGGGAAGTTTAATCGTTGTCTCGAGGGGCGGTCTACGATTCATCTGGGTCGTCCAAATACGATGAATCAAAGCCTGAAACGTGACATGACAAGGATCATGGTTTTTCTCGGAAGCACAAATCTAAGCTCGAGCCCCGACCTTAACTTCATATAATCCTAGACTTCAATTCTTCGTCTAGGACTAGTTGTGGGGATACTCTTGATACCTTTCTTATCCATCGAAACCCGGGGACTTTAAATTATGGCACGTCGGGGCCATGGGAAGGCAACCCGAGGAGACACATGGGTGATCTTGCACAGCTTAACACCTTCAAGGCGGCAGTCACGCCTCCAATGGCGTGCCCCGTCGGTGCGTTGAATAAGTTGAATTGCGAAGGATCAGGGCGGCAATCTCGCTTGAAGAAATGGTCGGCCCAAGTGCAATATCTGCCTCAAGACCCGCTCACTACGCGGTGTTATCCCGGTAATACATCTGCAACAGACGCTAAACCCCTCACTATAAATACCCAGGTACGTCGTGACTTACGATAATCGGATATATTCATACTTTATCATCTTATATTCACCTCCATTTCTCAATCTGACTTAAGCATCGAAGGAACTTCACTGGAAACACTCCTGGTGCTCTTTAATCAAGTGTCTGTGGTTGCAGATCCCGAGCTCGCGGAATGCATCACCTCTTGCTCACTTCGTACTTAACGTCGAGATCTTGATATCCCGATCTCTTAACCCGTGGTAGCTCGTCGGTTGAGGAAAAAATCGAATCCAAAAACATACATAGAACCCGTTGTTGCGGTTGTGCTACCAGAAGCTCCGGGGAACTCAGAACATGAGAACACCCATATTGGGGTGGCTTACTGCTTAGATGACATACGTTCCTTCATACAGGTTAAGTATCGGACTCTTCATTGAGTTCGGGTGAAATTGCACTCATGAAAACTGAATGCTACACTTTTCGTCATAAATTATAATTCATTATTATGATACGCTGTCCAAGTTATTTCCTGAGTTGAGATATTGCTAATAAGTTCTTTGTAATAGAAAATAAATGGTAATATATGGAGGTAAATCTAAATAACAAATAACTGTAATTTTTAAATTAGTAGTTATATTATTTTTGAAAATGATAATATTATTATAAAAAATTAAAAGAACTCCTCACCAAGATAGATAAACCATGTAGTGATGATAGTATATCCACTGATGATAGCATATCCATATCTGGTTCTCAAATGGATTTTGCAAATTCCAAATGAGGCCAGCTTCAGATGAGAAGCCCGGGAATAGCAAACGTTTCCCCACCTCAACCCGAACCCGGCCCGGAAGGCCTGGCAGGTCTGGCTCGCGGCGAACCCGATCAGTTTCCCCTCCGCCTTCCTCCGCGTCGCTTCTCGACGGCGACCTCCTCAGTGAGGAGCTCTCGCTGTTGCAAATATCTCCTCAGCCGGACCGCGACCCCAACCCGAGGATTTTTCCGTACATCGTGAAGCAGCAGTGTTGGGAGAAGGCAGAGAAGATCAAGGGCCGCGACCCGGATCGATGGCGCCGCGACCATTTAGGCAATGTTCTGTTTAGGAAGCTCGTGGGTTGCCCTGGTTGCCTCTGCCATGATTACGACCACATTATTCCTTACTCTAAGGTTTTTTTTTGTATTGTTTTGCCTTTTGGTGTGTTAATATTTTGACAAGTTCCCGTCCCCTTACACATTCTTCTATATGAATTGTGTGTGTAATTTGGAAATTCATCACATTTTTCACAAGCAATTCAGTGATGAATTGGACGGCAGTGATAGAAGCGGGAGGTACTTGGTTTTCATGCTGTATGAATTGTATGATACACTTTACTTTGCTAGGGCTATGTGAAGCTTGGTATTTGTGTTTCTTTTGCAACTTGGTTTTGTATCCTTTTTTGCCCTGATTGGAATTACCCATCATCATCTGGTTAACAAAAGGTTCAATGATTATGCTTGTGAAAATGGGGAAGGTTCCCTTATGCTTTTGCTATAGTTGATGCAAATTATCTCCCTGTCCTCAACTCTTGTGATTGTAGCTGATTTAGAGAGCGGTTTGCATCTCACTGGAAAAAAGTGATTATAAGATTTATCTTCACAAGTTTATGAAGGAAAATGTCTTAGTTACCTATTTTTAGTGGTTGCAAACATCGGTAAAGAACACCTCCAGTCCAATTTTTCTTTTTTTTGCTTATGTGTACACTGGCAGAGGTATGACTCTGTCCCAACCGGTCATTTGATTACTTTTTAGGAAAAAAGGTGCATCTTGATGGGACTTCTACCTACACTATCCCCTCTATTCCCTAATGAAGATAGGCAGCAGATAATCTGACTTGGCATATTTAGAATGTCCCTGGTAACACTAGTTACAAGAAACACACATGTGACGAATTTTTCGAATGCCTGAAGTGAAGTTGGAGGAAATACTTGAACTAATGGCTGGCATTACCCCCAAGTTTGAGCTTGGAGCCTCACATTTTCATGTATTATTGCATCATGATCGCGATGGTTTATTTTGGTGGCGTTGATTACCCAAGTCTAATCTTTTTCAATAACATCGAAATGTATAATTTAAGAAGGGTTGTCGATTATGGTGTTGTATGGTAAATGTTAATCTGATAACTTTTCATGAATTTGAAAAACTCTTATACGAGACCCCTGGAAAGTCCCCAAAAAAGCATGTGCTCAACCGGAAGTGGTGTTTACTGTATTCTGGAGAGTAGTTGGAAAAACTTACAAAACTACAGGATCTTTTGTGAGACATTGAAGGTTGAAATGGTCGTCCTTTGGAAGATCTTTGTATATATGGATGTAGATAAAGATTTAAGACTACCTAGGATGCAAATGACTTCTATTATATTTCCTTGGTGGATCTTACTCTTTAATAATCCACTGCAATTGTGTTCGTTTCCGCAATCACGTTGAACAGATCTTGCTTCATACAGTTTCTCTTGCATTTGATTATATAACTTTCTATCCATCTTCACAGGAGAAAAAAACTGAATCACGTGCTCTTGATGCATTGTGGCACTTGCACCATGTTTTCGAAATTCTTGGAAGTTATGCTGTTCTTATAATTCAGTATTTTATACTTGCAGGGAGGTAAAAGCACATTAGAAAATTGTCAGGTGCTGCAGGTAATCTGTTGGCTTCTGCATAAGTTGATGTGAACACCTCTAAAATCTGTATTTTATTTGTATTCACCATTATTTGAAAAGATAACTGCTTTGCTGTTAGAACATGATTTCATGTGGTAAATAGGTCGATAGTTTGTGGTGAAAGTATTATTTTTTATATTTTAAACTAGACTGTTGTAAAACCTAATGCTAGCAACACTCTGGATGCCGATTTATTTGTCCTATAGACTGCTAAGTTTGTATGAAATATTCTTCCCATTGTCTAACAGTCTGTATCAGCTACGAGATAATTTATTTTCAACAACTTGAAACTGATTAAGTCGCCTCTACTAGGTTGTTATTATCCAACATGCCAATGGAAATTGTATGACCACCATTTCCTTTCTATTAAAATCCTAGAGTTAGATAAGGCATATTTGTTCCGATAACTCTTCTTCGCGTGAATGGCAGTGAGATAATCGTAAGATTCAAATATTAAAGTGGTTGGTTTGCTTATATCTATGTTGAGCATTAACTTCTAAAAATTTTGCTTACCCGTCAATGTTCTCCTTCCCCTGATGTTTTCTCCGTGGTCACTCTTCACAAAGACACAAAGTTGATTTGTTCTTTAACCCTTTCCAATCTAGGCTACTGTTAACCGATCCAAGGGAAATCGGACCGAATTGTCCAACTCTGAGCTTATCCAGAAGAGTGCTTACTGCCGAGTCTCAGGTAAACACAGATTATTTTCTTCTTTAACGCCAATCACGCGGATATGGAGAGAATGAACGTCTGTCAATAACAGTAGTAAATATTTTCTGATATGCTACACAAATTCATGGATCTGGCTGCTTTCAATTGGTACAGGTCGTGATATGGACCTCCTGGAGTTATCAGCTTATGGCAACGTACGTCGTGGGCAAGATTCTGGTGGATGTAAAATTCAATAGATGGTTGGTTAACCTTATGACTTCTGATGTGTGAACAATGTGATGCACATCGCATCATAATCACATCTCGTTTATCTCTGAATGCCAAAAAGCAGTATTTAGTATTTTGTGCATTCCAGAACACATAATTTCTTTCTGATGTAAATAAATATCCGAATTCTTCGAAAGTAATTCCTATCATTTAGACAACATAAAAATTTCACCAATAGAGGACATATATATAACCCATGTAAAATATCGATTATATACTTCACCCATATGAAAATTAAATAGGTGCCGGGTTAACCTTTTTTTATAAAACTTGCACGATTTAACTATACTAACATATTACTTTATACTCATGTTTTGACTTATAAACTAGAGAATGCTTGACTAAGATTTCATGGTTCTTGCTAAAAAAATTTGAAATTTGCGTGGCACCATGTGATTGAATCAATATTTTTGTCATGTTTTTTTAAATTCGGAAGGTGCTCACAGTAGGTGTCCACTGTATCAAATTTAATATATATAATAAATGATAAATAACGTAACAAGTATGGACAAAAAATTGAATATTTGGTTTATATATATCATACATGTTAAAAAAACCTCGTTGACAGGGTAAAATACACAAACATTACAAAAGTTCAGGTGGTACACAGAGATAAAATTTGTTCTGATGTTTCATATGGGGTTCACGTGCAAACACTCGTTTTTACTTGAAAATTTTTGTTTTTCTTTTAATCTATGTATTTAGATGTTTTCGTTTAAATGTTTGCTTTATGAAATTTCAAGTGAATATTTCACCTATCCCATGCATAAGCTTCAAGGTCCAAAGATCACATATTTTCTATCTATTTTCTTAAAAATAAATGTGATGCCCCCATAAGCACCTCGGGACCCGAGGACCGAGCACTGCAGCATCAACCCTACCTACGTCAGTAGAGGCGAGAGCAACCAAGAAGCACTCGTGGAGCTCGGGATTCTCGATCGAGGCCTGGCCACCACCTCGGGAATTTCCCGAGCACATGCATACCCGAGGACCGAGCACCTGCGTGATGGAGAGGAGTTTATAACCTGAGGAAACGATCTAAGCTCGGGTTATCGCCCGAGGACCCCGATCCGACGTGCTGGAGAATCTTCCCTGGATACGTCTTTCCTTCTTTAGAAGATCTGGATACGATACTTGTTTCCTTATTTAGAGAATCTGAGGACAATACGACTTTCCTTGTTTACGTAACAAGATCCCCGAAGATCACGGAGTATCTCGTCCACCCGAGATTTTCGTCGAGATGTCTCCTCTCCACCGACTTAGCCCCTCTATAAATACCACCAGGTTTGCTCTTTGCATTCATTCACTCATTGTTGCTCTTCCGGCGCCCTCTGACAAGTGTTTTGTGGTTGCAGGCATTCAGACGTCGTCTCCAGTTCCCGACGCCCGACGTGTTCGAGTTCCTCGAGGTGGTGTTAGCTCTCGGCTTAACTATTTGGCTACATCAAAATGTTATTTTATTTTATATTTCACCAATTATTATACGATATTTTTTTCTATAAATCAAACAGACTCGAAATATAAGTTATGGTGATTTTTAAGTTTCATTTTTCTCTCGTCATTTAGCCATGGAAAACATGTGTTCTGCCGAACTCCGTGGTTTTGTTGAGATCTATATAGGAGAAGATATGGGACAATTTTTATTTTAAGTTGAATATAGATAATCATTTTTTTCACATTTTCATTTTTTGTATTTTATTTTACCAAAAACAATTCTTTTCGAATACTTCGGCGGAAGTCAATGAGAAATGGTGGTTGTTAGGAAATAAGAAGGATCAGATCGCGCATCATTTTCAGAAACAGCAGATAGCAGAGAGCGCCCGCGATCTGAATAAAAAAATAAGAGTTTGCAATAATTTCGAATCTTGAAAGGTTTTGAGCACCGAGAGATAAATCGAGTTTGGTTTGAAATACTATGCAGAAAATACTCGACATATTCTTTTGAAAACTGACATTTAAAAACAGTTAAGATCATGTATGAATGAATGCATTAAAGGAGTACTCAGATGTTGTTTATGAAAGTTCGAAGCCATTGCTTCTATATCTCCCTTTTTCGAACTGGAAGGCTTTATTCGAAAGCTATAATTCAAACAGAGTTGTACAAATCCACTCATGTGGGACTTATCACATTGCCCAAACTAAACTCCTAGACTCCAAACTGCATATGTTTAACGTCTTTATGCGAAGACTACGGACATAAGTTTAACGTCTTCATGTCAAGACAACTTTGTGTATTTGACTGACATTCGCTCATCTAATCTGTTTCGCTCAACTCTCATATATGTGAGTGAATGTGTGTGTGAGGATTTAATCTGTTATAGTGTATACTCTTGTGTATCCTCACACACTGTCTTCTTTCTAATAGATCTTCAACTTCTTTTGACGAAGCCTTCAATGTTTCTCTTGCGTCTCTCGTTTCCCTCTCCATCAATTCTTTTATATATATAGTCTTTGTTCTGATATGAACGTTGAGCACAAGTTTCTAGCCGTCGCAAAGTTTTTTTGCAAAATTCTGATTATGTGTACTTGTCGTCCATTCTTCTTACAAGATTAGGTGAGGCTATTTATGATCTTTGACTGCTCTGCACTGATGATTTGTCATATTGGGCAAATCAATTTGAATCACTTCTGTCTGTCTGAGATAATCTTTTTCAAACAGATTTGTCCTTCTAAGATGATGGTCTATGCTGATCTGTTACAAACCCTGTTCTGTTCTGTTCTGATCTTTAAGCTCTGTTCTACTCTTCTTATCTGAATTGATCTATTGCGAAACTTTAATCTGATCTGAACCATTCTCAACTGAATTGCTCTTGTTCTCATATGATATGTACTTGTAATCTGAGCTGATATGTTAGTTCATATGATCTAATCTTATCTGTTCTTCTCTAAGTTGATCTGTACTCATCTTATCTGATCTGTTCTCAGCTGATGTTCTACCGATCTATATACTATTTCGAGCTGACCGATATGTTTTGCTTTACTATTCTATACTACTCTTCTCAATTGAGATGAACATATGTGTTGCTTCTTTGAGCTAAACTGTTAGCTTCTCTAAGCTGGTCTGTTATGTTCCGCTCTGTTCTATTATGTATTGAAATGATCTAAATTGTTCTGCTCTAAGCCGATCTCATCTGCTTATATCTGAACTGATCAATATATCCTATCTGGGTTGCTCTTGTTCTCATATGATCTGCACGGATTCGCTTCTCTGAGCTGATCTCATATGTTCTGATCTGTTCTGAACATTTCTTCTTAACTGAGCTCAACTCTTCATTTAAACTGTCCAGCTGGTTTGATCTAAGCTCCATTATGCTCTTCTATACTCAGTAGACTCATTAGAACATAAGAGTGAGTTTTATTTTCATCAAAATACGATTGATATGTTTTCAGATTCAATAATAGTACCAACTTCATCTCGAAGACATCTTTGAAGTTCATTCAAAAAATTTATGTAAAATATTGTTTTTTTTGTCAGCATAAGGGTAATAAATCTCTTTAATGCTAGATCGGGAGATGAGTTAGCATATTATCATAATAGTAAATCTAAAGTGGATAGATCCACAAATACTCATATTTAGATTAAAATATTGGGATATTATCCACCATAGGAATTATCGGCTAAATCCAATGATTCAAAGTTGACATGTAATTTTTTCGGGTATAAATAGAGAGAATGGCTTGCCCAAGCTTTGCTCGGATCACTAAAAATAATATCTCTTAGAAAAACCACGAAAGTTTGCATCTCATAATGATTGATCAGTAAAAGAAACATAAAAAACAAAAAAAAAAAATTGAATTTAAGGGAAGAATAAGCCCACAAACATTTGGGCTCAAATTCCCAATCACGAGGAGACTTCTGGAAGTTCTCAATGTCAATTAAATTTATTAGTGGGTTGACTTGATATTTACTTTGAAACTCTATCCAATTTAACGATATCTAATACTACCATATACCATCATTTTTAAATTATTTATAAAAGAAAAAAGAAAAGAGTAAAAAGCCATCATAGGCTTCAGAAATGAAATTTGACTTTTTAAGTTTCAATAATGGGCACTCTAAAAGAAACCAACCTTTTATCTTAACTTTTATCTCCTTTTCATTGATCAAGCCTTCTCGTTATTTTGATCACAAATTCATCTCCAAAAGGGGAGAAAAAAAATAGTGAAAAAGCATTCAAATTGCACTTTCTGACAAATGCGCTTTGTCATCCTCAATCCATTTGATTACTTTATGCAGTATTTAATATTAAAAAGGGAAAAACAGATGTCACTACTCATATCAAACAGGGTAAATTTTTAAAAAAACCTTTTCTTATGTACTCTACCAGATCCATTATTCATGGTTCATATTATTTTTAACTATTTTATCGATTTTTAAATTATTCATTTTATAAGGGTCAGAAAGAAATCGTTCTATAAAATTTATATTTTTCAGACATTTTATTAATATATGTGAAACAACCCATAAACTTAAATATATGAAAAAGGAGGGAGTGGGTTTTAATATTTTTTTTCATCTTACTTTTATAAAATGTACAAGTGTTCCTACTGACGAGATTTTTTTCGTTCCCACTTCATTCAATAAATAGTGGTGATAAGAGTTATATAATGCAGTGTGTCCCACCACTGTCCTTTTTGAACCGAAAGTAGTAATTAATGTGTTCGGTTCACGACTGGAGAATAAATGACCATGTCTCCATTCTTCTTGAAAGTACAACTTCAAATCTCTCTTATTAGTTTAGTAATCAATGGTGCAAGCAGCGAGGCGAGCAAGTCGAGATGCTGTAAATAATAATCAGAGTTCGACTTGAGTCGAGTTTCATGGTTGATCACCATCTTGAATGATGTAGTAAATTCATTATTACATTATTTCTATGTATCACTTAAGTCAATTTATCCTTGTTTTTGTCATAAACTGCACATTGTACTAATATGACTACAAGCATTGAGGACCTTGCGTAATACTCAAAATAAGCAAGTACATCGTTGCTGATAAGAATTGAGCAGGGTTAATTACGTTATAGAAGTGAATTTGATTTTTGATGTATGAAAAATCCTCTTGGATTCGGTCCGGAGAGCTTGTTAATCATATCTTCTACCTGTATGTTGAGAAGCCCAGACGGGGTGATATGTAGCTTTCCGAGAATTCACCTCGATGGATGACCTGAATACGAGCAACAGCTGAAGGCACCGGATGTGTTTCCGATGTGATCTCTTTGATAATTAAGTCAGATTTTGATTCGAGCCGGAAACAAAAGTATGATACTTAAAATAGAAGGTGTGTAAATGACTGAAATATCAGATCTTAACGGGTAATATTGGGGATAGGGTGGATGATAGAGAAATGATAAGACTGATCTCTATGAGAATGAGACAGCACCAGTAGTTAGACACGCATCTCCCCGAGCTCATGGACATAACAACCCGATACTAACGTACACATAGGTGCACTCTGCTCAGCCACATGATAAGAAAAGAAAGTTGTATCTTGACTAACAGCTTTAGTTTTTAGCTTATTGCTAAGTGTTTGATCCTAACACGAAGATTTTCATCCAAATGCAACCTCCATTATATTGGGTACTAAATGGCTAGCCATAAATTTTGTATGATTTTTTCCTAAAGTAAATAATTTATTGATGGTGAGGACGTTAATTTGTGTTTCATGAAAAAAGCACATCCTGAGAATTGTAACCTAGTGTTTCTCTAAGATTGTGGCCTTTAACACTTTTCAGTTGATTCCTTGGATTTGTCAGTTTCATTGAATTTTGCTAAATTTGAAATTTGTAGCGATCAAAGTGAATTGATTGGAATATCATATGTGGTGGGACTGAGACTTCGTGCGGTATTTTTTCGTCTACTATTTATTAATGGCCTAACTAGAATCACCAAACACAAACAATGAAAACAAGAGAATGATGTTAGTTTTTTAGGTAAAAAGTGTTTCTCTGATTATGTACATCCAGAACGGTCATGTTATTACTGGAACATATTTAGGTCTTGATGAAGTAATATTCATTACCCGCTTTACATATATCAAATAAACACATATGAATGTCAAATAATCCTTTATTTATATATATATATATATATTTGATCTCATAAGTCATCTTGGTTGCTCACCCTTGTGGACATCGAGGGACGTGACATATATATATATAATATGGTTGATCGGTTTATTATCATGATATTAACCTATTATCCTTTATAGAAGTTCAAGTGTTCAACTATAAATGGGGAAGGAAAGTAAAATTCGTTTAAGTCTTTTTTTACCAAAAAAATATATTTTTGTTATTAAACTACATAAAATGGAGGGTAACGACAGACACTGCATAATTTGTCTATGATTAGTGCCATATAACATTGTGGTTTTGTCTTATTAGTGGGAGCACTAACATGAAATATCATTTTCATCATGTCATCAGTTTGTGCCAAAATAGGACTAAAAAGCCAAATATTCCCACAAATTTGATTTTACTTAGATAACAAAAAGCAAAAAAGACTAATTACACAATCATATAGTTTTTTAAAAAAATTTTTTATCATGTGTGCATAACATTTATCGTATACTCATGCATAATTGCCTTTTCACCAACAAATAGGAAACATTTAGTGGTTGCAACCGAATGACATCGGTTAGTTTCATTTGCTGCTATTTTGTAGTATGTCTGGCTGATAATTGGTGATAACCCCAAACCGAACAGGTTTTCATCCATATATATATATATATATGTTACCCTTTCTAATAATTCTTTGCACTAACTTTCCCACCTATATATGTGATACAACCACAATGTGTGACATATACAAGTGGGGCTGTTATGATCCGTTGAAATACAATAACTGTCCTGCTAGATAGAGCTTCGAAACGTGACGCTTAAATTGACATACGGTTTAAAAGATTGGAGTTGCACCGTTAACACCAACTATAACTTTTGGTAAAGCGGCAAACGCTCGGTCCAGCTTGGTATCAGAGCCAAGGTCATTAGTTCGATTCTCATTGATTGCAAGGAGTACCATTATTGAAAGGGAGATTGTTGAAGTGCAATAATTGTCTCTGCTAAGTAGAGTGATCGAACCGTGAGGTTGGGTTACTATACTGTTTAAAAGATTGGAGTGTACCGTTATCACCAACTATACCTTTTGATAAAAAAACAATGCTCGAACCAAGATGCTCCTCTGTTTGAAGCGATAGTTGAAAAAAATAGGCAGATGAGATATCTTTCGTAATTCACATATATTCTTATGAATTTTATTAATAGTGTATTTAATTGGTTATTGATATGAAGTATATTTCATTTTATATTATTGTGTAGCATGAAATGTTCCTAAATCTTATTGTGATACTCGTAATGGAAAAGGGTGAAAAAGAAAAAAAGTTGGAAACTAAACATGAAAAAGCCAAAAGCATTTAATTCATTTTGGGCATATGGAATTTGGGGGACCCGAAAGCAACTCATCTTATTCACAGAATGTGGTCTGAAATTGCTCTAAACATATAAAATATCTCAGTTTGTATTCAATTGTGTTCACATATTTAAGCTATCATCTAAAAAGTTAATATGATAAGAACTCCAAATAGGGACCAGTGGGGAGGACATTTTATACTGTAGGATAAGATACATATCTACTTATAATTAATATAATCAATACATTTTTTGAACAAGGAAATATATAAGTTTTACAACAAAGTTTAAAAATGTAAAAATTTCCATGAAATAAATAAATTACATCACAGAAGATAAACTTTTTTATGCATGACAAACATTTAAATAAAAACAAACTTTTTTGCAAATACAATTATCAATAATCTTTTTAAACTACCGTGTCCACGTTGATAGAGCAGATAAAACTTATACCAAATGTCATGATTCGATCGTTCGTGTTTTTCAAGCCAACCGCAGTAGTTTTTCCTTAATGTGATTTACCTAATTTTGTTTGCAGATCACTATATTAAGCTCGATAGTAGGCGTTGCGGGTTTTTGGCTGCCGGAAAAATATATTTTCAAAATTGTATCCCGATAAAGTTAACGAATTCATAGGGCAAGAATTACATTAAGAACCAATAATAAAAGTAAACGATGCCATTAATTTTACTCAAATCTCGGATTAGAAATTTGTGCCGAGTTGCGAACACGTGTTCCGCTAATATTGATTTCGAATCTTTTGTTGCTACTCAACAATAGTTATCAAATGAAAAGATTTAAAAAGTTCCTTTCGGAAATTTTTTTAAAAAAAGTTCGTATTGTATTTACCAAAATGGAATTAAATAATGGCCATAAAGTATGATATTTCAAACTTTTTGGCGAGGTGTTTGGTTTTGATAAGAAAGCTAGATGACCCATTAATTAAAGAAACATAAATGTGACATATAAAGTCCGAGTCATTTATTACTACCGGTCGTCCTACACACAAAAAATAAAACTATCAATATTTTTTGGGTTAACCTTATCATATATTCCTAATTCATATCTATTTTAAATCGAGATATATGTACGAGTAGACAGCGGTCCGGGGAAGATGACTTATATAACGGACTAACTCACATAGCATACACCAACAATATTTCAGCGGGGAATATGTCTCACACAAGAATCGAACTCGTGAACTGGAGAAGATACTCCCACTTCATCCCATGTCTTATCAACTAGCATGTGCCACTGAGAGCAAAAACTATCAATTATTATTGTAACACACCTTTCGTGTATTCAAAATTTATGTCAATATTAAACATTTTAGAAATAACATTTATAGTATTTCCTTATTATACTAATTTTCAGTAAGGATGGATCTTTTAAGAGTATAATTCTATGTGGTTATATTGTGATATCATGATAAGTTATCTTTGCACCTGACCAAAAAATGTGACATATTTAGTCGGAATCATTTTGTCGATGCTATAATGTAACTTTAGAACTACCGGAAATACTCATCTCTAACTAGGAATGTAGTAATGGCTTTTTAATTAATAACGAATATCAATGGGTCTTGACTTCACCATACACCATACGGCTGAAACTTGTATGTTTATCCAATTCTAGATTTTTAAAACTACTTTCTTTAATCTTTATTCAAAAATTTGAAAGTAACAAATTCTTTTTTTGTCAACAAGAAATAGTATTATTAATATGTCTGATAAAATATTTAAGAAAAGGCAAATTTGAAAAGGTCAAGCAGCTACTTTTTAGATTATTTCAAACAGTTAATATTGTACAAAATGAAAAGCTTGTACATACTTCACTCACTCTTCCCTTGAGGTTAAAAGTATTTCTACACATAATATGTACATGAAATAAACAAAATCACACCCTTGAAGGTAATAGCTTGGGAATTCACAACATCCATCTCTCTCCCGGGAGGGATCAACTGCTTCTTCGTCGAATCGAAGAAGCAAATCGATGGTTAGCGATGACTGATCATGGAACAAATCAGGCAGTCTCTTGAAAATTGATGGACCGTGACAAGGCCGCCGGATTTGCTTGCATCAACGCCGGAGAGGCGTTAGCCACACTCTCCTTAGGGTCACACTTGGGTTGCAAGGCCTTAAAGAGACCTTTCCTACTTGTGGAGTCATACTTGATTCCCAATGTTGCCCATATAGAACTCTTTGCAGCTTCCTCAGGATCATCGATCCTCAATGTTTTCGGTACCACAATCGAGCTATCCAAGTTCTTCTCCCTAACATTATGTTCGCCCTCCGAACTGCTCGGGTTAAGCAATTCCCCGTTTCTTGAATGCTTGCCAAGAGGTGAACTCAAGCTACAGCTCGTCATGTTTTGATTCACAGTAGGGGGTGAAACCGATACACATGGCACCTTCCAAGAATTAGGTGCACCATAGTTCAAATACGGTGGAGGATAAAAGGGCATCGGAAATCCGGGCGGTGAGAAAATCGCTGGTAGAGGAACTGCTGGATTCCAGGACAACTGCCATGGAAACCCTGGAATACATGGAAGAGGAGATTGAAACTGATTAATATTTAGTACCACGGGGTGTTGTTGCAATCCGTTTTCGCCTCCATTTGCCACGGAGCTCGAAATTTTGATGGATGATCCAATAGACCGATCATCAGCATTATCACCATTAGCCGACCCTTGATTAGGCATGCTTTTATCCTCAATTTTCAAACCAGAAACCATGGATTTACACAATGGTGATTCGGGACCAAAAGACAGCACGGTGCCATTCTGTTTAAATGTCTTCTGATGAAATCCATTATAACCATCAATCATAGATGCGTGGAGGGCTTCAGAAATGGTCAGGTGGCGACAATTCGAGGCCGAATTCTTGTTCTTCCTTCGACCAGCCCCTACCGGAAGGTTCCTCATCGTGCCTCCAGCGGTCCAGTACCTCTGACAGCTCTTGCAAAAGTGACGAGGTTGGCTAACATTGTAGTTGTTGTAGTAACAGAATTTAGTGTCCATGCTATTGCAACGCGGGCAGGGCAGGATCTTGTCAGGCTTCTTGAGAGTTTTTTGCTGTGTACTCGCACCATCGCCCTGCTCGTTGTCGGCCTTGGGATGATTCGTCGACACGAAATCCTCATCGATTGACGGAGTTTTCGGATTGTCGTCTGTCTCAGATACTGGAACAAGATCATGAAATTCGTCGGCTGCATCTGAAGTTTGGTCCTTCTCTTCTGACTTAGTCTCAGAGATTTCCCCCGATGATTGTTCCTAAAGATTTCAGGAAACATTCTCCATCAGTTGTGACTACAAATATCAATTAAAAAAAGTAACGGATTCCACAGTTGGTGAAGTAGCGGGACGAATTTCCCACAAGAGCTAAATCAGAACTATACTACAATTCCATTTGAAAATACCAATTGATTCGAAGACTAATTTAATTAAATATTTCGCTCACCCACTTTTTGGAAGTGGGCAGACATAGAAAATTCAAGGAATTTGAGGACACAGAACAGAACTTTCTGGAACTCTTATCACAAGAAGAATAATTCGAAGGTGATAAAAAAAAAAGAAAGCTAAATATTCCAAGAAGTAATGGAATCACTAATACAATTATAAACACCAAACTTATAATGTATCAATTCAGAAACTTTGAAGTAAATTAAATTAAACATCTAAAGCATGATAACAAAACATAACGAGTGAAGTGAAGTTGGAAAGCAGAGAAAACACGTAAGCAATCTTCCTCGACACCAAATCACAAAACAAACAGAAACTTCCATCAAAACCCTGATTTCGCTACTGAAACAGGAACAATCTTTGACAGCGATTTTAGCAACTCGAAGCTTCCTTAAACCTCGGAACAACGCTAAACACCGATACATACGAAGTTGTTCGAATTCGAGACCCAATACCTCTTCACAAGCGACCGGGCTGCGCTTCTCCTCGTCGGAATATTCCTCGCCGCTCTCCGGCAGCACGATCTTCCGGCCGAAGAGCTTAATCTCTGGGTCCTTCATCAGACGGTGTCGTTTTGCAGTGACTGAAAAAAGGTGGAACAAAAAAGGCTTCGTTGGCAATGCGCGGAGAGGGGATTTTGATATCTCTGCTATCAAATTCAACCAAGACAGGGGGGGGCTTTAAATGGATGTGGGCGCCACGTCAGCATGTGCCTATTTTTCTCAGCCACAAGTTTTTAATTTTTTTATTGTCTATTCACGAGTTTTAATTTTTTGGTGGACCTTTATTGAAATAATTTTTTAATAGTTTATAAGTCATACCTTTGATTTCTAAATACCATATCAAGTATTAGTTTTATTTTTCCTCGCGGTGAATTTGGATGACTCAGTTTTTACATTTATGTGTAGTTTGGTGTATTTTTAAAAAATAATTAAGTTGGTGTATCTTGTGAATTAGCATAAGTAAAATTCAAGATATTCGATTAAATACATTATTTTTTGTAGTCATCGTACATACATTTCACTGTAAGGGGGGAAATTTAAGTTAGATTACATATTCTTTTTTCAAAGAGGTACAAGTGGTTATATCAAGTTTGAGACGGATCGAGCATCTTGTTTACTGTTTAATGGTTCCTTTTCAACTCTAAAGTTGTTAACCTAATTAGAGATTTGAATTTGAGAAGTAGACTAGTACTTAAAATTTAATTAAAAAATACCATATAGATATTATTGTCATCATTGATCCAAATATGAGCGGGTACTATTAATTGATCCATCATATTTTGTTTTTTTGGCATAATGATGATTGTTGGATCTACTTATTAACAATATTTTGAAATAAATTAATTGAATGTCAAATAATGATAACTATATTAACTGCATAATTAGCTTTCTCTCTTTGATCTACTAGCAACTTAGGCTTCGTTTCGACAACTTTTTGACAGCGTTCTAGTTTATGGAGTTAGAAAAACATAAATATATGATTCCATAAGATTTTGTAAAATATTTTTACAAAATATTTTTGAAGTAGATTTCTTAAAGAATAAGGGAAAGATACTTTATGATTTTTTTAAATATAAAATATAGGCTTTATATAAAAGATCAATTTAATTTTTTTTCTTAGACGCTTTTTAGTACTAGTTTTTAACTATAAATTATTTTCTAAAGTAACTTTAGTTTAAAATTATTTTAATAAAATAGTTGTCCAAATACATACATATCCTTAAAACAACTTTTAAACCTTTTTGTAAATTTTTTTACAAAAACATTTTATAAAAAAGTTTTTAAAAAGTTTGTTCAATCGGAGCCTTATATTTTGGCTTACATTCTGCAAGATTATTATTAAAAAATATTATAATAGTCCCGAACATATAATTTTAATGTCTCTTTTTCGTGCCTATACTTTTAGACAGTAACATTTGATGATATGAGTAGGATGTGGTTAATAGTAAATTATGTGATATAAAAGAATTGAATTGGATAGAGAATATGTTTGATAAGACTAATATGTTTAGTGTGATTGCTTAAATTTGGGATAAAGCATTAACTTAAATTTTTAACCTTTGTAATATTTAATAATTATAATAAAAAAGAACGATGAATAATAATTGATAAAGATATATTATCAAAGATTTGATTGATGCAAAATAAATATATAATGTCTTGATTGATGCTAGATAAATAACTCTCGAGTCAAACATGAGATATGATGGGATTATTAATACTAGATATCTAAGCCATACAAATTGGCAATTAGGTTATCATGCAAACGATGATAACTAATTAGGAGTATTTTATCATGAAACTTCAAAATTTTGCATTCATTTATGTTGATAAGATATTGAAAAGGTATAAAATTCATGCGTATAATTTTACTTTTTGATATTTTATAATCCAAACACAAATCTCCAAAATCTACAGGTCAACTGGCGGAAACAAATTGAATAATAACAAATCTCCGATCATTTTACATGAATTCAATAAATCAACGACCAAATTTCCATAAATAAAACTACACTGAAACAGTAAAAGAGTGTGGAACTATTATTGAGCAAACCAAATGTTGAGACGTACTAATTATATAAAAATTTGAATTATATATTTATCGTCACTTATAACTAATGATAATTACAAACTTTCAAACTTATAACTGATATTATAACTGTCAAAGTTTGGATTATTATATTATAATAATTGTCAATTTTGTTAAAAAAAATGACTACGACACACGCTCGATCCTACACTATAATAAAGAGTTTCATCTTATTAATGATCGGACCTCGTTTAGAGTAAGGTTATATATAATAATAGCATACAATTTCTTTTCAAGAAAATTCCTTTGTATTTAATATATTTATATTATTCAAAAAAAGAAACAGATAGATTCGGTGTTGGACCAAAAAGTTGGGCGAGACCAGATTTCTGTTACTCCAAGATGTTTGATGACGTGGAGTGATATGGTTGGCTGATATTAGATTTAGGGAGTCTGTACTTCAGTGCGGCAAAATTTATGTGGATCTCTGGAGAAGACTGAATCCGGGCCAGTAGATAAGACAGGTTACTCAATCCGACGGCTGATTAAGACTGCGAAAAGGTCATGCTTGCAAGTTGCCAGAGGCATCAAAATGGTACTTAGTTGTGAATTTATATATGTTTGTCGGAACATATTTTCCTGTACTTTTATCTTCTTATTATAAAGAGAAAGTCCTTACATTTAATGAAAATCGATGTTTCTCAAGTGTGAACAATGTGATCTTCCACTACTTTGATTTAAAGCATTTTGATAAAATGTACGATAATAAATCAGGTAGATCTTTTTCGTTTATAAAAAAATCTTATACACAATAGGTACAACCTTTTACTTATTCCTTAAATGGAGTGGTTTTGTTACAATTAAATGTTAAATTTAAAACATCATTCATTAGACGTTACCTTCAAATGTCTTAACTTACGGAAGAAGTTCAAACAGACAATAAAGTCAAAGTCGTGTTGGGATACGAGAAAAGGGAGGTTCGGAGGGTCTACCGCGTCCAGTCTATTCTGAAGGTGCAAGATAGGTTCCCGATCAACAAGATGTTGGGGGACTGTGGCGGATCCGGATCCCGTCTCCCGGCGAGGCAGCGGAAGAATAAAATTAGGTCGGGAAACGTTCAATACAATTAAAAACTACTGCAAACTACGAACCATTCATAGGGCGTTTAGTCAGTTACCTTGCTGGCGACTTGCGCCTGGCTCCAACCGGAATTACAAGAAGACCGGCTCTTCACGGTAGGCGGCTGTAGATTCGTCAATCAGGTCCACGACCGGAAGGGAGACTCCTTCGTCAGCCTGCACTAGAAGGCCTGACGAGATCAGCACGGACGGAAACTCCTCTTCAAAATGGCCGGAACAAGTCCGGCGAGGGAAGGCGAATCTCTCAACAGCAACGCTTACGTCAGCCAAACGACAACAACACACGATGCTGACGTCATGAGATCCGCCCACAGATTTTCGCCCGCAAGACTCAAAGCAGCAATGCTTACGTCATCCACACTAAGCAATCACGCGATGCTGACGTCATCAAATCTGCTAACATATTTTACCGAAAGATCTCTCAACAGAAATGCTTACGTCAGCCAATCGACGAAAACACACACTGCTGACGTCATGAAATCTGCCACAAGATCTCAGTCCAAAATTCGAAAATCTCGAAATTTCAAGACATGCTCCAAAAACGATTCTCAACTCGAAAATGCAACCCAAACATTCACAATTAAATCTGAAACACCAGAATTCGCTAAAACACGATTAATTCAACAATTAATCCTTAATACAATCTCCAGGTCTCACACGTCATACCCACTATCACATCTAACATACACTATAGCGCATTCTAGGTCTTTACTCAACGCCATTGTTAATCATCATACAACACAATGAAAGTAAAGAATGCCATAAATAAATGCGAATATCATATATAAAGATCGTTTCATACAAGAGTCTATGAACCCACACGCCAAAAGTTGGCTAGTTGGGCATCTACTCTAACACAAGATGCTCAAGAGACCTCGTCCGATAGAGATTTCAACTATATTGAGCCCGGGGGAGAGTTTCTATTTTCCCGACAGGTCGATTACAACCACCTAGTCTGAATCCTATATGTTCTAAATTGTATATTTTAAAATGAAAAGGCATCGATTACTCGCTTATCCATCCATAGAAGGGATTCTTCTAGACTGAATTGATATGAACATGATTTAGATTCATGTTGATGAGATATTAGATGGTAACGTTCCATCGGGGCAGCCTAGAATCTAGTTCATGGCCTTACTCTTTCCCCTACTTGCCCTTAAAGCTTCTTCCACCGTCGGGTGAATCGACAAGATCAATGGCTGGCTACTGACTAAGTTGCACAATCGACCTTCAAATATGGATGAATACTCAAGTACTACTTTATCCAATGCGGACTTTGGCGCTTTGGGAAATGAGTTTTTTTAAAGGTTAGTCGTCAGAAACCCATTTGGCCCATACATGTTTTAAATCGATGGATATGCACGAGTAGGCATAGGTCTGGGGAGTGGACTTATATAACGAACTTACTTCCAGAGTATACCCCCACAATATTCAAGTGGAGAATCCTCACGAGAATCGTATCCGTGAAGTCAGAAAAGGTATTCCCACATCACCCCAAATTTTATCAACTCGCCTGTACCCCTAGGGACATATCTTAACAAATCATGGCATGCACGCTCTCAACTTTATAAATCATTTTCTCAATAACGAATCACCCGCGGCAATTCATAAAACTTTATTATAATACTTTCACTTCGTAACACGGCCACTCAAGCATATGACAAAATGGAAATCATTTTATTATTTATACATGATTTAAATTTAACAGATCATTATCTCATTTCTTTTCAACTAACGATCTAAGTATTACTTAGAATCGATATTACAACAAAAAATATCTACAAGAGCCTCCAAAAATAACAAACTCTGATCTCTAAAGCAGACCATTTATCTCCCTAGGAGACGATTTTCTCACACCCACATTGGTTTTAAAACAAAAAAATACAACATCATAAAGAGAAAAATTTATTTGACCTTATTACATATAACAAAATTTTTTTACATATAATAAATATATATTAAAAATATAATTAAGTGCAAGCATTGTGTGCAAAGATCTACTATTTTTTTATATGAATATGAAAAGTATATAAAGGTAAAGAAAGTTGTTATACAAATCCACTAACATACTCAATATTACGGATCAATATCAAACATAATACAAATCAGAAAGCCGAAGCTATCTCAAGAATAAAAGTCTATGCAACAATTTGAATTTTCCTGAACACTTCCACCTAGTCGAGAAGACGGTTCTCAAAGTAAGCAATGTTCCTAGGTTCCAAACATAATATATAGAGGTAAATAGTTATAATATCTACATGTAATGCATATATACTAGAGGTAAATAGGTATGCGTAAGTAAGAGGTTTTTAGACTATTAATCAATTTAACCCTCAATCAAAATGACAAAAAATTAATTAAAAGGTCTAATTATCCAAAAAAATTTTCAGTTGTCTCTTAAGGTTAACACCGTGACCAATCAAAACGGGATGATGTCTATCGAAAAGATACTAAATTTAAAATTTCTACACCTTTATTAGAAGGAAAGGATATATATATGAGAGGGACTAATCACACAAGAGATCCGGCACTAAGCCAATGTTTGGCTGCCCTGATCGATTGGATTATTAAATTAGTTTTCAATCGCATATCTCATTTGGTACTCTATATTATTATCACGTATTAATCAAAGTTTTAATAATTCAGCACACATCAATCGAATATATAATAATTTATCATATATTAATAAAATAATTTAATAGAATTATAATATTATCCTCCACATCCTTATTATAATATGCATTAATTATTTAAAGGAGTAAATATTTTATTGCAGTTTTATCACAAATTAAATCGAACAAAATAAAATATTTTACTTTAGTAAATACTGTTTTATATTATACTCAAATAATTTTAATAATCACTCCACGTCTCATTCATCTTATCATATTCTCGTACCAAGCAGACCCTAAAGAAATTTTTTTAAAAAATTATTCTCTTTATTACGGAAGGATTTTTCACTAAAACTAAGCTAAAGATTGCATCTCTTATGTTCCGTCCATTAATTTCTCTCATGTGTTTAGTAATTGTAGAAAGCTTTGTAGTTTTGATCTTGTATATTTCCATTTGTATATATAACTATTTCGACAACACAGATGAAATCACTTCTATAAACAGAGTTTGAATGAGTAGCCTGTGAGACTAGAACATCAACGCATCAGCAATCCTGAAAATTGATGAAGTTCTTATGCAGTCACAGGTTTCTTGACAAAAAGCCAAGCCCTTTTCGATGTTGGCTTGAAGCTCTGGCTTAAGAGCTTCCAAAGCTTTGTGCTCGCTCGTATTCGGATAGTCTTGGAGATCCCATGTGATCAAGACTCAACCCCGTCTTTTCCAAGCTTCACCCTGGATGCAAAGAAGGAAACCTCGGTCAAATCAGATGCGATGAACGAGAATTCGTAGACATCGCTATCCCCATCAAGAGCTCGGAGTGATGACTTGACGAATCGTGCAGCAGCATATGCCATTGAAAGAGTGGCAGATCCGGCCCCAGCCTTGGCATCCACCACTTCTGTCCCAGCATTTTGAATCCTCACCGTAAGCTCTTCCACTTGTTTGTCACTGAAAGTAGTGGCTGGCTTCGGTTTTCGGCAAAAGTGGCGGCATAGTAATACCAGAATGGCCACCGATAACTGGGAACAGCAACATCACCCACCCTGATCTTTTCTTCTCAGCAACAAATGTATTAGCTCTCACAACATCGAGAGCAGTGACCCCGAAGAGCTTATTCGGGTAATAAACCCCTTTCTGCATCAAGACCTCTGCTGCTATAGGGACTGTTGAGTTGACAGGATTGCTAAAGATGTGGATCAAACATCGGGACAATTCTCAGCAACGGCCTCGACTAAAGACTTGACTATATTAGCGTTTATGGCGAGAAGGTCGTCTCTGGTCATTCCCGGCTTTCGTGGAACGGGTATGACTACAACATCTTACATCCTTTAACCAACTCAGATGAGCATGTGAAATCAAAAACTCCAACAGGTGTGTTGCAGTGGCTGAGGTCGGTCGAAACACCCTTCACATTCGCTACGTGGCTGGCCTATACCACCACCGGCTCCAAGAATCGCTAATTTGTAGGCTGCGTGAGGTTGAACATAGCTGTATGATCGTCGACAGTACCTTTGAGCTTTTCGGGCGAATGAGCACCAGAGGGATGTGCCACTTTCACCACCCAAGAATGAAGATTTTTGATGCACAATTCAAGGATACATACAACAGTAAAAATATGCTAAATCGCTTTAGAATCGATAATCACGACCAAATTAAAGTTCATTCAAACAATGTGCACCACACTAAGACAAGGAAGGTTATTGATTTCATCATAGGATGCTCTGCTCTCTCAATCTGTATATTCGAAATCCATTTGAGTGATCTAGCAAATTCAATTTCGATTCTTTGTAACGGATGCAGACCAAATTAGCTTACGGTTTAACCAAAAATCCTAAACCAAGCATGACAAAAATATGCTAATATTATGGATTCGGAATTAACTCGGGTGGATTCATTTTCATCGATGATCCCTAGCTAAAGGTTCGACCGACACACAATTTATCACAAACAAGATTCAACAATCACAACAATCAATCGACATAAATAAAAATTCATCTCCTATTCATCAAAATTTCAAGAACAATGATCTCAGAGCAGGTAAAATGAAGTGGTGTTTCCATATTTACTATTTAAACTTACCTTTTTTTTCACTCGTCTCAGTTATATAATTGAATTTCTATATTTAGTATTAATTTTTCTACTTTTTTTTGGATCAATCCACTAACTATTCAATTAGTAGGGGAAATTGATTTATAAAATTGGGATTTTCGAATTTTTTTTTAATATTTATGACGAATGTTTATAAGCAGGACGAGATATTTTTTTAACGACGAGGAACTTCAAAATTCAAATATGCACTACATAGACCTCGGATATATATTATGGCATCCAAGTCCTAAACAGTTTTTATATAATAATAAATTACCTTTATCATATGCACTTATGCTCACACATCACGGCACTAACAACAAAATAATATAATATTTCTAAGTCTTATTCGCGAAAAAAACAATATTTACATACCAACATAGAACCTGAAAGTCGGATAAAATTTAAGAAAACTATTTCATGAAGTCAACAACAAAACAAAATAGCACTACAATGTTTCATTATTTTTAGGAAAAAAAAAATACACCTGGACATTCTCCAAATTTTTTCGTGATCCGGAGTTCATTTAATTAAAAGTCATATTTACAAAACATATTTGATGCCCCTCATAACCACATCAGGACCCGAGAACCGAGCAGCTCACTCAAAACATCGACATACGCCACCAAGATCGGGAATCACCCGAGGACACGCATCTAGATCGGGAGTCTTGCCCGAGGTCTCATCATCAGGTGGGGAGTTGTTTCCCGAGGACAATGTCTCGACGTGGGGAAGAGTCCAACCTGAATACGTCTTTCCTTATGCAGATGAATCCCGCCCGGATAGGTCTAACCTTATTTGAAGAATCCTGGGTCAATACATCTTTCCTTATTTAGCGAGATGATCCCGAGGATCGCGGAGAATATTCGTCGATATATTCTCCTTTCCACCACCTAGTCCCTCTATAAATACCAGGTATGTTCCTTCATCCCACACACACTCATTCTTGCACTCACTTGCTCTCACAGCACATATTCTCTCTCGTTTTCTCTCCTGCGCACTGCCTGACTTAAGCATCGGAGGGGCTTCGTCGGACATACTTCTGACGCCCTCTGACTTGTGATTTGTGGTTGCAGACGTCAAGAAGAAGAACCTTCCGCCTACCAGTGCCCGACGCTCCCGAGCTCCCGACGTGGTGGTGTTAGCTCGCCGGCTGAGATAATTTGGCTACATCAATATTGATATTTGATTCCTATAATGAAATAATAGAATAATAAATTAAAAAATAAGACAGAATTAGAACTCAGTTTAACGATGGATGAAACAGGATATGACAGCAATGAAAATTTTAACTATCAATATATGCATATTTTAAACCATATTTTAAGAATATGGAGAGTTCAAATTTAGAAAATGCTTGAAATCGATCAACTTTCTTAATGATCGCACCAAAAAGTGTTTTTACATATTTATTAAGGGTTAAGGCTTGCTCGATGTGGACATGTGGTTTTCAAACAACTAAGTTATGTTTAAAATTTGATGTTAGCTATTTCTCATTTCAATTTCTTCTTACAATCAATAATGGCCACCACGTAAGTGGTACACACGAGATGTACACAATAAAATATGCATAATACGAAAACAGATATATGATTTATCTATCGTGCACAACTTAAGATATACACCTCATGTTTACGTCTACGTGTCCATAAGATGTCACATAAGTGATACAAACGACATGTGCATCATAAGGTGTGCACTGTAGCAAAATCAATATACGATTTTCTGTCATGCACATCTTATGATGTACCCCTCGTGTGTATCTACGAGACAAATTATGATTAACTATTTACGTTGGACATGTCTTATTCCCTATATAGTCATGCTGGGTCCTATATAGGGGCTTTTCTTAAAAATAATGCAAAAATAAAATTCTTTTGCAAAAATAATGTGTTTGAGAAGGGTTTGCAAAAATACCGCAAAACGCGATTGCGGAGTGCGGACGCTCGAGGATCCGCTTTTAACATGAGCGGACGCTGATTTGTTAAAGTGTAGCGTCCGCTCTTACAAAGAGCGGACGCTGAAATTTAAAAAATAAAAATAAAGAATCGGGAGCGTCCGCACATGCCAGTAGCGGACGCTCCTTTTTTTTTTAAAAAAAAATTGCAGCTCTTACTTGTGATGCTTGCAATTGCTGATAGGAGACTCGGGATTGATTCAAAAGTGGGGCTTCTCAAACACATTATTTTGAAATCTGAGAATTCAACAATAGAAGCACAAAATTCATGAAGTGAAATCCAAGGAAACACGCCATTCTCTTTCTCAGCCACCACCAGCGCCACAGCCGCGGCGCTCCTAAACCTTTTCTTTCCTAAAACCGCTGGAGCTCCCAACTTTCAGAGGTTTGAATTTAATCAACACCGTAAAAAGGAAAAGAAGCAGAAAAGAAGATAGCAGACCCAGCAAAAAGATCACCCGGAAGATTTGAAAAGAAGGAACTAGGCGCCGATCAAGTGAGTTCTCATTTTCTTTGAGCATGTAATCTTTTATTTTCGGGTTTTGATTTTCTTGAGGTTTAAAGGTTGGTTCTTTGTCGTACATATTTTGTTCTTTTGTTTTTGTTCGGTTGAAGTGCAAAGCTTTTTAATTTTATTCTTTCGTCGTGATATTGCCGGCCGTTTGTTTTTATTGTTCATGGTTGTGTGCAGTTACGTTTAAATCACAGCAAATCACAGCAACAGAGAGGAGACCAAAAAAGACGATAGCGTGTGAGAGAGAAATTTATTTTTTTTTTAAAAAGAAGTGTCCGCTACTGGCATGTGCGGACGCTCCATTGTTTAGCGTCCGCTACTGGCATGTGCGGACGCTCCCGATTCTTTATTTTTTTTTAAAAAATTTCAGCGTCCGCTCTTTGGTAATACCAAGAATAATAAAAATCCTTAAGAATTTAGCAAATATAAATAATGATAGAAATATATTATATTACATAATAATTTATCACGGTAAATAATAATAATATTTTTTATTATTATAATATTCAATTAATCATATCTATTTTAAGAGAATATATAATAATAATTAAAAATAAAGGTAAAACTAGTTATATGATAAAGACAATTTTAAGTCACATACAGAACATCAGTAATAATTATTTTTCAATGATGATGATAGTTAAAAGATAATTGGATTATTAAAAATATATTATTCAATTCATTTTCATTTCTTGTGTTTTTATCTAACTAAAAGAAAGAGGTTTCGTTTGGTTCAATTGATGAGATATGGTAATATATCATAATTACAAGTGATCAATAAAATGTTTGAGTTGGATATAAAATATATTTGACAAGAGTTAATATGTTTTGTTTGATTGATTATGATGGTCCCGAAACGGGGTGTCCCGTGAACTCTCACACAGCTCAGACACCGTTTATAGGAACTAAGACCCAGATTACATGCATTTAAAAAAATATTTGAAAAACTGCATGAAATAGGGGAACTGAATCGCGCCGGAGCTAGACCAGCAGCTCTGTGAGTTGGTCTGGATCGGGTGCAATCTGGTTTGTTGAAACTTGAGCTCCAATAGCTCAGTGTTCTTGAAAGTCTGTGTACCGAGAGATAGATCAGGTAAGATATAAAATCTTGCGGAAGCAACCTGAACTACTTCTGAAAATCAAAAGCTATTTTAACAGGTTTAAAACACAGTTTAAAGTATGCAATGCATGAATGCAGTAAGCTGTAAAGAAAGTAATACGCAGCAATTTATTTATGGAAGTTCGGAGCTGAATCTCCTACGTCTCCTTTCTTCCACACAGGAAGGATCCACTAGAAGATTTGATTACAACAGTTTCTGCTGCAATCCATCCGATAGCCCTCAACCTGCAAGAAATCCTAGCCACCTATGCACACCAGCTCGCAGGCTGTGTGTCTAACAACACTTCTTTTACGTCTCAGCGAGAAAGACTACAATGAACTTGTTTATCTTCTCTGTTCAAAGACTGATAGGAAGTTAGTGGTGTTTGTGATTCACTCATTAATCTATATAGCTCAACTCTCGAAACTGTGAGTGCATCTGTGTGTGATAATTTACAGTGTAAGCTCACTCTCTCTTTTGTTTTCTCACATATTGGGATGTGCTTCTCTCTAAGTTGATATCTCGATGTCTTCCTAGGGTTGTGCTGTCGAATAAGATAACTCTTTAAATCTCATGGCATGTACATCAGCTCACACATGGGTACACGACCAGCTTGCACACCAGCTGTCACCTGAGTGTGCAACCTTCGACTAAGCACTGCTCTCTGTGCATCGCACTCTATCTTATTTTCATTCTGCACTTGTGCATACACTCGCTTCTCCTTCTGCTGCCAGTTCTGCTCTTGATATAGCCTCTTGTGCAATTCTGACCGTTGGACACAAAGGTGTAGTCGTTGTAAAGACTTCTGACAAAGTTGTACCTTGTGTCCTTTAGCAATAACTGTGTTGCAGGCTTTGTTGACTTCAAGCTCTCTTCATTTCTGCGCTGCAGCCTTTGCTAACTTCGAGCTCTGTAAAGCTTGTACCTGATGTGGACAGGACGAAACAAATCAGTTTGAACAATATAATCTTCATCTGAGCTCGTTTGTCCAGATTTGGTCTCATTTATGGTTTCCTTCCAGCTGGTCTTTGAGCTGAACTCTCTGATCTGGTCTGCTCTTCTCTAAGTTGCACTTTTCATCTCCTCTTGAACTGATCTGCGGTTCATCTCTGCACTTCTCACATCTACTCTTGAAAGCTGCAAATGCACTGCCTATCTAAGCTGTTCTCCAAGCTAGACCCGGCCACGGGCCGGTTCCGGGTCGTGAAAACCTGGAATCGGAACCGTGAGAACCGGTTCCGATCCGGTTCAGGAAATTAAAATTTTTTTTTCATTTTTTCGAATTTCGTAGGAATAAAAAAATTAAAAAATTAAATTTCAGTTTATTAAAGGAAAAAAGAAAATTCATTTTTTTAAAAAATAGTTTTTTTATAATTTAATTTGAAATTGAAATTTTGATTTTTGTTTCGAATTTTGAATTGAATTTTGATATTTGAATTTGAATTTTAATTAATTCAAATTTTAATTTATAATTTTAATTTAAATTTTTGAATTTGAATTCGAATCTTAATTTGTGTTTGAATTAGAATTTGAATTTAAAAGAATAATAATTGAGATTTGAATTTTGAAATGTAAATAATTTCAAAAAATAAATGTAATTGAATAACAATACAAATAAGTTAAAATTACAATAGAAAGTAAAAGATGAATTATATTGGGAACTTGACTAATCACTTGTGCCTCCTCTAGTTGTTGTTCCAGAAGTGCCCTCGGTGTCTTCGTCGTCATTTGTCTCGTTTTGGCTATCTTGTGTTCTTGAGGCAGCTCTCGACCAATCGTTAAGAAGACATTGGGCTTCCAAATTATCCGACCTAATAGTAGATCTCCTCTCGTTCAGCGTGTTTCCTCCCATGCTAAATGCTTGCTCCACTGCAATCGTTGAAACAGGATATGCAAGAATCTCCTTTGCCATTACAGATAAAATGGGGTATACTTGTTTCTTTTGAGCCCACCATCTCAGTATGTCGAACGTGTCCTCGTCGTCTGTAGCACTAAAATCAAAGTAGTAGTTAAATAATTCTCAAGTTCCAGATTGGAACTTGAGGATCCTCGAGGACGTTTCGTCCGGTCACGAATTAAATTTTGGGCCTTGGTTAGTCGCGATGTGATGATACTAGAGGTGTTGTGTTGTGTTTGTGTAGCAACTTGTGAAATTTTTCATTATATTCAGTATAAATTTCAGTTAAACTATTTCTAACCAACATTACAAAGATGTGTTACAACTAAATGACATGTAGGATAATAAACACCAGAAAGTTGGTCAGTGACATCATTAAAAACTTTTAAAATTTCACATATAGTGGTGCAAATATTCCATTGGTTTGAATATAAATAAATATTAGAAGAGTGAACAATTCGTCCAAAAAAACCACATAGTAAATCTTTATATTCGAATGTGGACAACAAAAGTTTGTACGTTGAGTTTCAACGTGTTGGAACATCACGCGCAAACCGTTTCGCCCTCATGCCATTTAATTTACAAAATTTACCCCATTGTTTCATAACTTGGGGATGTGTCCACAGGTAATGAATTGCAGATCTAATTGGTTTAATATAACGTTCTAAACTTTTAAGGCCATCTTGTACACACAAGTTAAAAATATGACATGTGCATCTAATATGAAAAAATTTACCACCTATCGATGGTTGACACATTCTAATTAATTCATCAATACTACAAGTGTTTGCACTTGCATTATCAAAAGAAATTGAAAATTTTTTTGAATTCAAACCATATTCTTCTAAAATAATAAACATCAGATGGGAAATATTTTGTGCAGTGTGTGGATCATTGAAACAGTGATATGCAAGCAAATGTTTTTGAATATTCCATGCATTATCAATCTAATGATAAGTAATTCCCATGTATGAGCACGATTGCCAATGATCACTCCAAATATCAGAACACAAAGAAACTTTATTATCTAAACTAGCAAATTCTTTAATCAAATCCTTTTTTGTGTAGCAACTAATTTGTGAATGGTGCGTTTAAGTATAATACGTGGGTGCGTCTAATTGCAGGATTAGCAATAGATGAAAGCCAATTTTCAAAAGATAATTTATCACCAAAATTAAATGAAAGTTATTCTACAGCAACAAATCTAGCAATTTCATCCCTAAATTCAGATTCAGAAAATTTAAAAAGTTGGGAGTCGTTACCAGATTGGGAAGAAAATATAGGTATTTGAGTTTGAGTTATAGAAATATCAATTTCCACCGGATGATTCTTCTCGATGTGCCGGTTCAAGGTGCCATATCCTCCTCCATACTTCCATTTGTAGGATTTTGAACAATACTTATAAATTGCTTGAAGTCTCCAGAGGGAACTGTCACCTTATCAAAATGTTTGATAAAGATGTCGGATTTTGACCTTCTACCCATCGATACTGTAGACGTCGACGGTATCGATGTGCTACCTTGAGTGCCTTGACTTTGTTGACGAGTTGATTGGACTTCAACTTCTTGTTGAGTATTTTCATCGTCGTCGAATAGGAAATCAAGATCTTGGATGTTTAATGGAGAAACATCTCTCGTAGGGGGAACAACAGATTTTCCCTTACTACCACCACGACGACTTGATTCCGCCATTTGTAATGTAGTAGTTGATAATATACAAAAAGAAGAAATTAGGGATTTACGAAAGCTTAAGAAATTACGAGATAAGAATATGAGATAGAATGATAGAAGATTGAGAGATAGAAGATTGAGATATAGAAGAAGATTGAGAGAGTTGGTGTGGAATGAAGTGAAGGGAGTTGGGGTATTTATAGGCAATTTTTTTTTTTTATTAAAGTTTCCAGCCGGGCCGCCCAACCGGGCCAAGCCGGGCTGCCTAACCGCCCGCCGGGTCGACCGTTGTGTTGTATATTTAAATTTTTTTTTTAATTGGTAACGGTCGGCCCGCCGGTTCCGACCCGGCCCGGACCGACGGGTCGAACGTTACTTTCAATTTTTTTAATACTTTTACTCGACCCGTCGGGCCGGTTCCGGGTTCGACCTGGTGGGTCGACGGATTGGAAATAGGGCAAACCGTAACCGGTCGTTTCTATACGGTCCGGGTCGGTTCCGGGTCCAAACCCGTTGATCCGGTTAACCGGCCCGTTGACCCCGGGTCGGGTCACGGGCTAACCCGGCCCGTGGCCACCTCTACTCCAAGCTGGTTTCCTTCTCAGCTGGTTATGTGCACTTCCTTGTGATCTTTCTCCATGACAGCATCTAACCGCATGTGATTCTCTGCACTTGGCACATCTCGCACCAGTGATTATATCCCTTCTTTTTTGGATCACATCTGTTTTGATTCAGCTTTCACTTGATCACTTTTCAGGCCAATAGCTTTGCTCAGCATTTTCTGCCGATTGTCAGCAGGAAGGCATCTCGAAATAAGGATATTATTATAATTTTATATTAGTGATTTGAGATAATAATTAAATATCTGCTTGATATATAAAGAATAATTAATACTCTACTCAAACATGAAATATAATAAAATTAATCATATCCTCCGACCAAAGCATATGCATCACGCACGGCATTCCGATACTTGTTTTTGGAGCAGAGAAGAAATAAAAGTTCGCAATTCTAAAGCGATACCAGCAATCAGCATAAAGCAAATTCTTTGTATTTTTAGGAATTTTAAGATTTTTTAATGGTACACTAAGTTTATTTATGTACTTTTAGGAGTGTTCACTTTTTGTCTCATATAGCTTGTTCCACACCTCCCTTTATTTGGGGTTTTTTTTTCTTTGCCACTGTTTCCATCCAGTGTAACTTTGGTTGGCTTGTCTACCAATTCTACTATGAAATGTCAATTCATTGATTCATCTCATTCACACCTTGTGGCCCTTTTACAGTTGCATAAAATTGCCATTGTGAAAAATGACAAAGATGTCAAACGATTATTAAAAAGAATCCCAACCCACCAATTTCTCTATTGTGCCTCATCTAGTCGAATTAATATGTAATATATGCATATGTCCTAACTATTGAATCTATAGGTTAAAAGTGAGAACATGAATTTGAACCATTCTTGGCAACATTATACTTTTCGAATATTGGTCCAAAAGAGCAAAGGCAAAAAAGACATGGATTGTTTAATGTGTGGAACCAAGGCAAGATTCTTGGCTTCTAAACAATGATGTTCCCAACATTCTTTTATTCAAACCTGTCAGAGTCCATAAAACAGTCTTCAATTGCTACTTTGGCAGCCTCATGATTGGGATAAATCCTAACTTCTCTAAATGTTCTGGGACCCCTTCCTCTTTATTGCTTTAACCAAAAACAAAATTATGCAAACAAGACATCAGAAACATGAAGAGAACAGTTCAAGACAGAACACATATTCTTTGTTTTCAACAGGTTGTTTTTGCAGTGCAAGATATGAGCCGCTTGAGTTGCAAGATCATCATCCTTCTCATGTTCTTTTGTGTCGCATGCTCGTGTATTCGAATGGACTCAGGATTGAGAAGCACTCGTGTTCCTAATGTTGATGCCTTGCAAGACTTGAATGTGCCACCGAGTATCGGCCCAGCACCTGCAATGAGTTTCACTTATCAGTCGGAGAAAAGAAGGTTTCGACGAGGACCAGACCCTATTCACAACAAATGTTGATGTATATATGCTGCTAACTCAAAGGCAGATGTCAATGTAGAGATTAGCATGGATTCAGATGTATGGGTGATCAGTTTTTTGCTGCTTCTAAGTTTAAACAATAGGTGAGGTCTTCTTTTTTTTCTTTCCAAATTTTTTCTTTTGCTTTACGTGAATGCCCTTTGTTTATATACCAACCTAATTAAATGTAACTTGGACGAGTACACAACAAGTATGTCAGATTATATGAATTCAAATCTAAGTTCAACTCTTATCTTAACTTTCGCTAGCTTTCGATGATTTTGCCACAATACTCCTTTGTTAGCATTTTTCTCTTATCACCAAATTGAAAATTTGAACCAATGATCTTGATCTACAAATTCTAATAAAAAAATCCCATATGAATTTGATCTGAAGTAAAAGTTTCAACACAAGGTGCCCAAAAATTTTGTGGTAAACAGGCACGAATAATGTATGCACTTACCACCTAACTTGTTAACAAAATAGTGTATTTCGATTCTGAGCGCGCAGTTATGAAGTTGGTTGGTTCATTAGACAATCTGCGATCTTCTGTACCTATTCTTCCGGTGAACATTCAACTGAGTGGACGATTTTTTTCGATGGACTGACTGCCAAATCATATCGACAGCATCACAAGGCTGACTCGGATACTGGTATTCGAAGTGTTTGCTTACTTCTTTTAATCTTTCCCACATTTTGGTCCATTTTTCTTGTGTGACACCTCTGAGCAAACTCAGGAGGTAACCCTTTTTCACAGCATCAGCAGCGCGTACAAATATGCAGAATTCTGAATAATCGAGGATGTCTTCAAATGGCAACTCAATTTCGTCACTAATTATGACAGGAACACAGTGGCTAGCAATAGCATCAAACAGACGGTTTGAGGAAGGTGTATCTCCAGCTATATTCAAGCAAAACTTGGATGAGGCCATCCCTTTACTAGCTTGCCTTATCCCGTTTGCCTGAGCGCTCCCAAATGCGAAGTGTACATCTTTCTTGTCCTTCAGAAGGTAGTATAGTTGTTGTCGAATCACGCCACCCTGAATACCCAACAAATATTAATGAGTGCGATAAATCTGATAATTGCTACTTGTCCCAAGCAATCAAGCTTAAGGAATCTGTGGCGTTATTGATTCAGTTTTAGATTCGGTGACAAGGAAAAAGTTCGATGGCCGTATCATTTATACTTTTAATAAGCAATCGACATCCCCGCGAGCAAAAAACACACATCAACTACAATTCTAGATGTTCAATCTCTAAAGATACGTGCTAAGATAATCCAAACCATGTGTAATACAAGAAATAATCATAAAAAAACAAATATGGAAAGAGGTTCTTGACAATGGCATAAGTAGATACAGAAACTTACATCTTTCCGATAAATTGCCCCTTGAAAATACACCAATGTGGGTCGTTCACTAAATGTAGCCGAATCCACAGATGGAACAGTCTTTACCATATGCTTATAAGGAGCAATTATATCCTTGTCCAGGTTTGCTATTTCAACAGAGTATCTCCCAAAATCTGAAAGCACAAACATTGCTGAACCGAGCTTTTTCCGGGCAAACAACATACTATTTGGATGGTGGGCTACAATCAAATGATCCCTCCCACCCAATCGCCTCCACTCTTTCCGACCATTCAGAAACTCCACGAGTCGTTCTTGGAGCAATCTATCGACACTTCCCATTTGCTTGGCATGATGCTTAGAATGTCGGTTGTAACTCAGAGATGAGAAAAAAGGAACAAATATTACATCCGATTCGCTTGAATTCTGCACTCTAATTGCACCACATGGCCTTGTTACATCTTCTGTAACCGAGGCAAGAAGATCCAGAGTCAGCCAGTACTCTGTACTATGTTGTAAATTCAAGCCGCCAGGGTAAGATGGGATTGTACTTTTGTGACTCACATTAGGCCATATTTGATTTTTTCCTCCCACCCAGCCCAATAACCCAAAGTGAGATTCAGTTGGCAAGTCATACATATACACCTTAAGACGGCCTCGACCTTTGTCACATAATCTCCTCTCATACTTCTCCAGTTCCCCTACATTATTCGTTGGATCAAAGACTTGACTAGCCCCTTCTTGACTGGCACTATCTTTTATCTCAAAAGTTTCGGTAAGAGACGTGGTGACATTTGATTTGGAATAAGTCGATGCATTTTTCACAAAAATAAACTGAAGAACAGAGTTAGCTATGAATGAATCGTCACTCAACTCAAGAAGAGATAACGAAGAGATCATCAAAACTGACACCGAAAAGGCGATTACGAAAGAAAGAAGCCTTGAGGGTAGCACTCTTTTTACTGAAACTGGAGACATCGCTTAATCTTTCAGATTCTGAACAAAAAAAGTTATATTTTGCTACCAAGATCGAAGGAGAAAGTATATACACATGGATTCTAAATCCCAATTTTCATTGGCAATCCTCAACAGAAACTGATAAATTCATATTTTCTGGAGGTTACATGCAAAACCCAATGTTTCCGTCACGATAATGGGTTCCAAAGTTACTTGCAAGGTGGGGATTTCTTAACAAATTTAACACTTTTCAATCATAATTCCAGCAACCAATCACTGTCTTCATCAAACCCCAATAACAAAAACCAGAACTCAAAAACAATCTCTAATCACCTCAAAAATCCTCGAAAAACAAATGCGAATACAGTAAATATATCCAAAATTCGACCTGCAGATGCGCAACAAAAACACAGAACCCATTCAGTATATTTACACACGTATATGTACAGAAAGACTACTATGGCTAAATTATGAGACAACGATAAGATACCAAGAATCTGTCCACCCCAGAAATAAATATATGCGTAATAGTCAATCTTTTTGTTTTCCATCCATTGGATCATCAAGATTCGTAAATTCTATCGACTGTAAAAAAGTGGAAGGTGGCAAAGAAAATTACCTTCAGCTAGAGCGGAGAATCTTTGACGTCAGACACATATAATCGTTCCTCTTTGTTTTTTTTAATTAATCTGGCACCCGAGTTTCAGAATTGAAGACCTCTCAGGAAAACAGGAATGGAAAAAAATCTCAGTCCGTACTCCTCTTCTGACAATTTCTGTTGCTTACTTATTTGTCTTAAATACAGATAAAATTAGCTAAGATGAGGCAACATATTTTTATAAAAAATTCATAAAATTATTACTTATATAAATCAAAGGGGACATCTGGTAGAGTAGGTTGAGAAGTCTATTTGCGTGCCCGAAGCAAACTTCTGATATGGCCAATGCGTTTTTCACAAAACTGTTACTACAACCATAATATATTCATTTATATATGTCATATAATTGATAGACCATGATATTCTATAGGCAAGAAGATATCAAAAAACAATATATTTCTTTATTGTATACATATATATACACGATTGACTACTATTTATATCTTATAGCAAACCCGTACATAT
>KV005132.1:15759-28147 GCA_001598015.1 Dorcoceras hygrometricum
TTTACGCCTATGTGAGAAAGGCTACAGACACAGAGTTTAACGTCGTCGTGCTTGGACGGGATCTGATTTTGTATTGGGTTTGAGATTCATTCACTATACAATGAATGTGAATGAATCTCTGTGTGTGTGAGATTTACAGTGTAAGCACAACTCTCGAATGACTAAATCTCACACACTAGGGAAATGCTCTACAAAAGCTGATTGAGACTCAGCAGTAGACACTCGTTATGCGCTCCTCTCGAATTGCGGTCTACTGCTTTGTCTCCAATATTTCTTCCCTCTGTTTTTGAATCCTCTCTCAATCATCAATCAAAATCGTCTTCTTCCTTCAAATCTTCTCCCTTAAATAGCCTCTTTTCAAATTCAATTCGTTGGACACAAGTTCTTCCCGTTGAAAGATGTTCTGTAAAGTACCGACAGGGAGTTGTCCTTGTGTCCTTTCTTTTGCAGGCTTTTTGTCATCTTCAACATTTGAACTAGGCTCAGCAGTTGACATCCAGCTTTAGTAAATCTTCATAATATAATTCGTCAACTGCTTCGCTACTGATTGTATCTTCAACTACTGCGTCTGGTTATTTCCTTTAGCTTCTTTGCGTCTGGATTCTTTGTCGACTGGATATACAAAACACTGTAGCCTGCGACTGGGTACACTGTAGCTTGCGACTGATACATCAGCTGGTGATCTAGATGTGCTAGCGACTGGTTGACCAGCTGGTGAAGATATGATTGCAGCTGGTTGTCCAGACGTTGGTCTTGAAGTGCTTGCGACTGGATCACTGTAGCTTGAGTCTGGGTGTACAAACTACTGTAGCTACCTGCTGGTTCTTAGCACGAAGGCAAAACGCTGTCGTATCCATTTATCCAAACGACATCGTTTTGTTATCGCTAACTTCAAGTACCATCTACTGGTTGTACTGTAGCTCACTGCTGATTGTGATGACATCACTGCTGACGTCATCATCTCCTTAGCGCAACATCTGGTTTTTGCTTCGCAACTACTGAATTAGCAAGACCAGCGACTGGTTCATCTTTTGCAGCACAACGTCTGGTTAATCTCTTTATACTTCAACTTCTGCTTTTCTTTAGCTACTGCGTCTGGATTTCTTCAACTTCTTTGCGACTGTCCAGACTTCATTCTTCACGCCTGGACACTCTGTCTCTTGCGACTGGACAGACTCTACTTAACAGTCTTTTTCGATACTAACATCTGTACACTAAGTAGAATTGTTAGAAACACAGTAATAAGTTTTGTGTAATTCAAAATTCAATCTGGATCTGTTTACACAGATCCATCACAGCTGTTGATTGATAGTTGGCTTGAGTTGTACACTCGGGGAGTGAATTTGTGTTTCATACTCCCAATGAGAGCTTTGAGGACGCATCGGGTTGCTCCCGTCCCCTAAATTTTTTGTGGCCTGGGTAGGTGGTGGCGGGTGGTTGTAGTGCACATTTGTTTGCTGTCGCAATCGGACAGGTAGCTCCCGTCACTCTCGATGATGAGCCACATCTATTTTCCATTGGGAATGCCCGGGTTGCTCCCGAATCCCGATGATGTTGCCATATGTTGATGCTGGCCATTTCTTTTGTCCTCCGATTTTGGTACCCGATGTTTTTTGTCACCAGACGTTGCATTGCATATCACGTTATGTTAAGATAAAATTTATTAGTTTTGGTGATAACAAAAGAAGACAAGTATTGATGCGAAGTATCTACTGGACAATCAGCCGTTGCAATTAATAGCAAAGTATATTCAGACGACAGGTTATCTCAGACTTGGGCATTCGATATTAGTTCAGACGTTGAGATGTTGAAGATATACAATTTCTGGTATCGGGTTCTTATTTCAGTCGTGAAGAACAATTCAGTTGTTGATCTAGGGTTACATAATCAGACGTTAGTGTTCATTCAGCCGTTGTGTTCTTACATCATTATTAGTTTTGGTGATAACAAAAGAAGACAAGTATTGATGCGAAGTATCTACTGGACAATCAGCCGTTGCAATTAATAGCAAAGTATATTCAGACGACAGGTTATCTCAGACTTGGGCATTCGATATTAGTTCAGACGTTGAGATGTTGAAGATATACAATTTCTGGTATCGGGTTCTTATTTCAGTCGTGAAGAACAATTCAGTTGTTGATCTAGGGTTACATAATCAGACGTTAGTGTTCATTCAGCCGTTGTGTTCTTACATCAGAAGTATATTAATTCAGCAGTTGGATTTTCTCTTCAGTAGTTAACATAATTCAGCAGTTGGATATTCGCGTCAGAAGCAAGAATTTCAGCAGTTGGATATATAACTCAGAAGTAAGTATCTTCGATAGTTGGCTACAGTGTCTTTGATTCAATCGTAGAATGATTAGTCGGTGGTTGTTATGATCAGCAGTTGTATTCTACTTCAGTAGTGAGTATAATCAGTCGTTGGTTAGTAATCAGCATATGGTAGAATCAGTCGTTGGTTGTTACGATCAGCAGTTGGGTATTTTCTTTCAGAAGGAAGTATATTCAGTCGATGGTGAAGATAGTCACATGATTAATATCAGTCGTAACCTTTGTGTGTTTCTCAACGGATAACAAAACTACGTCATTTGGATAAGTTGAAATGAAAAAGTTTGGTATATGCGCTCATTCAGCCGTTGGTTAGCTTTCAGCTGCTGGAATTATTCAAATGTTTGAAGCACCTAGTCGTTGCAAATACTTTCAAGCATATTTCAGCTGCAACTTCCTTAACAACGATGAGAGAAATCAATGGAGTACATTCAGGCGCAAACGCGAATCGATTCAAACGTAATCACAGTTCGAATTGGAGCAAATCAATGGTGAAGATTGAATAGTACATATGTCTGGAATTAAGGAGACAACGTTGGTACTATTTTGGGTAAATAGTACACATTTACAGAGGAAATTATACGGTGTTTGAACAGAAATGGAAACACGACAATTTGGCTCTGATGATGTGCAATTTACCTTGTAGTGGAGCATAGATTACGATTGCTTGGCTATCAGAATTTCAAAAGGGATTTTGTTCACTTTACAGAATTAATTGACCGTTGAGCGAAGAGTATAAATAGCAGAAGTTTGAATTGAAGAAGGCTCTTGACTCTCGATTACTTTCCGTCACTCTGCCATTATCTTGTCTCAAATATTCTCGAGCTTTCTCTCCATTGGAGTTATCTTTCAAAAACTCTCAAACTCGAAGAACATTAAACCAGCGCTTATTGTTCTATCTTCGAGTTCATCTTCTGGTTCATTATTGAATCGAGTTTCTTAGATTAGAAACCACAAGATATACAGATCTCAATAGTTGTGTACCTTATTGTAAAATCCATTTGAGTCTGTAACAAACGCACTACACAAAGCCGTTTGAAATATCATCATTTACCTGTAAATTAGCAGCAGCGTCTGCGTGTTAGTTTTGTTAGAGTAGATGCCCAACTATCCAACTTGTGGCGTGTGGGTTTATAGACTGTTGTATATAACAATATATATATATGATATTTGCATTTTCTTATGGCGTTCTTTACTTTCATTTTGTTGTATGATGATTAACAATTGTGTTGAGTAAAGACCTAGAATGCACTATAGTGTATGTTAGATGTGATAGTGGGTATGACGGCTATCATGAAACACATCTAATAGTCACTGTGTATTCTGAATTAGTTCCTAGTCGATTGGGCCGTCAAATGAGGATAAGGCCGCCCGAGCTCGAGACTAGTATCTGCGATGCGAAGTACCATGTTTCATTGGTAGGGAACATTGTGATGTTCTGAGCATACAGATTTTGTTGTATGATGATTAACAATTGTGTTGAGTAAAGACCTAGAATGCACTATAGTGTATGTTAGATGTGATAGTGGGTATGACGGCTATCATGAAACACATCTAATAGTCACTGTGTATTCTGAATTAGTTCCTAGTCGATTGGGCCGTCAAATGAGGATAAGGCCGCCCGAGCTCGAGACTAGTATCTGCGATGCGAAGTACCATGTTTGCCTAGTGACGTCCTCAACCTGAGCGTCATCATCACTACCTGCTCTAGACTCCTCCTCAGAACGTCTAGTCCTCCTACCTCCTCCTCGTCTAGGCGGCATCTAAACAAGCCTAGAGGTAAGATCTCACAACAGATAGAATAACAAGACAGATAATAGATCACATAAGTCACAGAGGCAATCAAAATCGAATCAAAACTCTGTGCCTAGACTCGAGTGTGATCAAAGAAATCGATCTTATCCAAGTTTAAGCTCTGATACCAAAAATACTGTCCCCCGTGCTAATTTCTAACAATTAACACATAATAAGCGCATAAACACGGAAGCTTAAAATCAGGGCTTAAATATTTTTCGAAATACAATGGGCCTGAACTTCAAATCATACATTCAAAATATTCAATACTCAAAATATGAGTTAACTCAAACTCATACAACAAGTAACCACACAATATCAATTGAAAATACAGATCCCCAAATACATGATAACACGGGGCATCCCCCGGTTCAATACATATCATAAATAAACTGGGACTCAGGGGCGCGGGGATCGACCAGCTGAACTTCCACTCTGCCCAGCTAGGTTACCTGAAACTCCTGCAAATGGGCAACACAGACCCAAACAACAAAAGCAGGAAAACAAGTACGAGGTCAAGCCTCAGTACGAAGAGCTATCAAAGCAGATAAACATGCAACATGCTATAAATCAATGCTATGAATGCATGAGGGCTATCAAGAAATCGGATAGATAGACCAGTCCATCAACTGGAAATTCAAATCAAGCCTATATACCACGCACAGCCAATCAACCGGTGGAAATCATCGGTCCGTGATCATCGGGGCCCGTCAGCCCATCACAGCGCGGTGGTAGACACTCGAATCCGGTAGTCACCACTCCGACGATAGCGTTGGACTTTTCGGGCACGACTCAACAGTCGGCCAGTCACAACGTGGCACCCAATCAGGTAATCAAATCAATCTGTCAAAGGCTCAAGATGTATGCAATGAATGTCATTACATCAATGCTCAATGCATACAATGCACAATACGTAAAACAGAATGTAACTCAATCATTCAACATACTGATTCACGTAATTCACAGCAGCAAAAATTCACAACATTAATCACAGCATGTCCACGTCTAAAGCTGCTAAGGGCTGCTCAATTCGTACCTCAATTCCTCAATTTACCTAACAGATTCTCCTGGCTCAAATCACGCAGCAGGAACTTCCTGAAAGCTCAAATCTGTTACAACATAGCTAAAATCTTAGCTCAATCTCATCATAAGTACGCTAACCCTACGGCCAGAAGTCTAATTCAATTCCTACACTTCTACGCAGGCATTAGCTACAAGAACAGAGCTCAATTCTAACAGGAATGCTCACCCAAAAGCTCACGCTAGCAGAAGAACGCACGCACAGGCTTATCTCAAAAGCTTCGAACTCCAGCAGCTTCGCGTTTCCACTTCCAGCGCAATTACAACGTCTAAAAAGGGTAGCAACCTAAAGAGCTAAGCAAGGGGAATCCAGCGCCACTAAGATTTCCAAAAACAGAGGCTGGAATCAACGGGAAAAGGCAATAGAACACGACGGTGAACAGTAGCCCGACGAGGGTTTGGAGAAGAAGAGATAAGAGATATCTGGCTCAAAATAATCTAAGTGTCGATCAACACTTCTATATATACCTCTTCAAATCTCACCTGCTGATTCATACAATTCAGCCAAAGAAACCAGCAGGAAGCAATCAGCAGCAACCCTCTATTCCTTTACGTAAAATTCAGCAGCAACTAACAAATCAACAACCGCGCGCTAACACTGCAAAACGACACCGTTCTAACTAATCTAAACGACGCCGTAGCAAATATCAGCAGACAACAACTCTCGCAAGCAAAACAAACCATCTGCTGATCGCGCGAAGTTCTCAAAACGACGACGCATCTCGACGCCTTTGAAATTGCGCATCTGCTGAACTCTCAACGAAAAGCTCAAAACGCAGCGTTTCCACTAACTCAAACGACGCCGCTTCTCAACGCTAGTATTGCGCATCTGCTGATCAGCAGCAAGCAATACAACGCAATTACAATCAGCAGCAAACATCACGTCACGCCTACGCCATCATATCTATCAGCAGCTCTCAAACCATCTGCAAAACTACCAAGAGCTGGTAACAGCTCTCTCTTCAAAATAATCCATCTGTTGGTCGCGAGAAATCACTCAAAACGACGACGCATCTACTAATCCAAACGACGTCACTTCTCAACATTATAGTATTTGCGCGCCTGCTGGTCAGCAGCAACCAACACAACGTGATCTACTACCAGCAGAAAGGAATACGTCACGCCTACGTCATCATATCTATTATCAGCTCTTGCGACTGATTCCTCAAACCATCAGCTGATCGCTCCACACAAGCGCAACTGCTGAATCCAATAGTCAACACTCCAAAATGTTGACTAACACGTGTCGCTTCCTCGTTCAATCTCACGCTAAATGCAACATCTGCCAGCAGCGACTTCAAATTCGAAACTAAACCAGCAGCTCTCCTTGCGTCACGATGACGTCATCTCTGCTGATTCAAAATCCACCAGCAAGAGCTACAGTACCATTGACCAGCGTTGACTTCACCAAAAATCGATATTTCTCATCTCTAAAACTAGCGCTACGGCTGATGAAACAGCAGGAACCTTATTTCTTCGCAAATTCTCAAAATACACGTGATTAATCCCAAATCAAATCAATTAATCACTAATCTAAATTCTCAATCCTCACATTCTCCCCAACTTAAGAGATTTCGTCCTCGAAATCAAAGGCAAACACAGGGAAGAAACAATCAAACATGCAAATCTGCACTAACAACTCATCAAATTCAAAGCAAACCAGAAAATTACCTCGAGATTCTGCACGCTCAGTGCTCAAACAGATGAGGCCAATCCTGCCTCATTTTCTCCTCAACTTCCCAGGTTGCTTCTTCTCGGCCATGCTTGCTCCATTGGACCATCACCAACGGAATAATCTTGTTCCTCAGCTGCTTCTCCTTCCTATCCAAGATCTGCACCGGATATTCGACATAACTCAAGGTAGAATCCAGCTCAACTTCGTCAGTTCTCAAAACGTGGGACGGATCCGGCTCATATTTTCTCAACATTGACACATGAAACACGTCATGCATCGCGGCTAACTCCTCGGGCAGCCTCAGTCTATAAGCCAATTGTCCAATCCACTCGATAATCTCAAAGGGACCAACGAATCTGGGAGCCAATTTGCCTTTAAATCGGAATCTCATGACGCTCTTGAAAGGAGAAATCTTAAGAAACACACGATCGCCCACCTCAAACTCTAACGGTCGACGTCTTCTGTTCGCATAACTCGAGAAACGGTCTTGGGCAGCCTTCATTCTACTCCGAATTAAATCAATTTGGTCTTTCATGTGCTGAACAAACTCCGGTGTAGAAAGCTGTCTCTCGCCAACTTCTTCCCAACAGATCGGGGATCTGCACTTTCGACCATACAAAGCCTCAAACGGAGCCATTCCAATAGTGACTTGGTAGCTGTTGTTATACGAAAACTCCACCAAGGAAAGCGAATCCTGCCAGCCACCGCTGAAATCCATCACTACCGCTCGCAGCATATCCTCTAAAGTCTGGATAGTCCGCTCAGACTGTCCGTCTGTCTGGGGGGATAGGCTGTGCTCATCGCCAATCTCGAACCCAATGCCGCTTGCAGACTCTTCCAAAGGCTGTGCTCATCGCCAATCTCGAACCCATTGCTGCTTGCAGACTCTTCCAAAAGCGAGAAGTGAACCTCGGATCTCTGTCAGACACTATCGAAACCGGAACTCCATGCAATCTAACCACATGGTCGATGTACAACTTCGCCATCTTTTTCATCGAACACCTCACATCATAGGAAATGAAATGGGCTGACTTCGAAAATCTATCAATCACAACCCAAATCACATCGCATCCCCTACTCGATCGAGGTAGATGGGTCACGAAATCCATGGCGATGTGCTCCCAATTCCATTGGGGCACCTCCAAGCTCTGCAGCAAACCACCAGGTCTCATCCTTTCAGCCTTGACCTGCTGGCAATTCAGACATCTAGCAACAAAAGCAGAAATGTCGCTCTTCATACCTGCCCACTAGAAGTGAGACTTCAAGGCATGGTACATCTTTCGCTCGCCCGGATGCACACTGTACCGACTACAATGTGCTTCATTCATGAGGGTCTCCTTCAGATCAATCAGGTTAGGAACTACTAATCTCCCTCGGAATCTTAAACATCCATCAGAAGCAACAGAAAAATCATCAGACTGACCCGACTGTGCCTTAATCCTCAACTCATGGATATAGGGGTCGGTCCTCTGCGCCTCCCTGATGTTCATCACAATCTGCGGTTCCACCTGAAGAGAAGAAACAAAGAAATACTGATCATCCGGCTGGAATCGCCAACCAGACGTACTCAACTCCTCATGAACTTTCGAAATACTCAAGGATGCTAACTTATCAGGCTGGGTCTTTCTGCTCAAAGAGTCAGCTACTAAGTTCACACGCCCAGGCTGGTATTGAATTTCACAATCGAAGTCCTTAAGCAATTCCATCCAGCGTCGCTGCCTCATGTTCAAATCCGACTGCGTGAAGATATATTTGAGGCTCTTGTGGTCGGTGTACACCACAAATTCTTCACCATAGAGATAATGCCGCCAAATCTTCAAGGAAAACACTATCGCATCCAACTCCAAATCATGAACCGGGTACCTCGTCTCGTGAGGTTTCAGCTTTCGAGACGCATACGCAATCACGTACCCGTTCTGCATCAAAACACACCCTAATCCACTCAGAGAAGCATCGGAGCACACAACAAATCCTCCGGAGCCAGACGGTAGGGCCAAAACAGGAGCAGTAGTCAACTTCTCCTTCAGCGCCTGAAAACTGTACTCGCACTCATCAGTCCATACAAATCTCTTATCTTTCTGAGTCAACTGCGTCATAGGCCTGGCTAACGAAGAAAACTTCTCAATGAAAAGAATAATTCTAAGTGTCGATCAACACTTCTATAATACCTCTTAAATCCTCGCCTGCTGATCCATCAAAATCAATCGAAGTGTCCAGCAGAAGTCTATCAGCAGCAGCCCTCTCTTTTCCTTTCGTTAAATTCAGCAGCAACGACCAAATAAGCAATCGCACGTAAACACTTCAAAACGACACCGTTCCAACTTATCAAAACGACGCCGTAGCAAACACCAGCTGACAACAGCTCTCGCAAACAAAACGACCAAGAGCTAGTAACAGCTCTCTCTTCAAAATAATCCAATTGTTGGTCGCGAGAAATCACTCAAAACGACGACGCATCTACTAATCCAAACGACGTCACTTCTCAACATTATAGTATTTGCACGCCTGCTGGTCAGCAGCAACCAACACAACGCGATCTACTACCAGCAGAAAGGAATACGTCACGCCTACGTCATCATATCTATTATCAGCTCTTGCGACTGATTCCTCAAACCATCAGCTGATCGCTCCACACAAGCGCAACTGCTGAATCCAATAGTCAACACTCCAAAATGTTGACTAACACGTGTCGCTTCCTCGTTCAATCTCACGCTAAATGCAACATCTGCCAGCAGCGACTTCAAATTCGAAACTAAACCAGCAGCTCTCCTTGCGTCACGATGACGTCATCTCTGCTGATTCAAAATCCACAGCAAGAGCTACAGTACCGTTGACCAGCGTTGATTTCACCAAAAATCGATATTTCTCATCTCTAAAACTAGCGTTGCGGCTGATGAAACAGCAGGAACCTTATTTCTTTCGCAAATCCTCAAAATACACGTGATTAATCCCAAATCAAATCAATTAATCACTAATATAAATTCTCAATCCTCACAGATACTGAGCTCAATGTGTTGAGCACTTGAGGAGGATTTTGGGGAGTGCGACTTCCTAAAAGTCAACAGGGGTCAAATCGTGATTTCCCGCTGTTGAGGGGCAAAACGGTCATTTTGCACTGGGGTTCTGAAAAATGGTTTTTCAGATCATAGTATTCAGTTTTGGAAACTGAGTCGATCGGTCCGATCTGATCGGCGATCGGAGTTATGATGAAGTCACGGTGATAGGGATGAACCGAATGTTCATCCGTTGGACCCGGGCTCGTTGGGCCGGTCCAAGTCTATCACTAGTCTATTTAATTAGACTTAAGGGCTTCATAACTAATAATCATCATAACAATTGATTACACAAAAACCCTAACCCTAGCTCTTAAGCTTCGGCCGCCCCACCTCTCCTCCAACCTCACGCCGCCGCCGCCGGTGCACGCCGCCGCCTCGCCAGACTTGCTCCGGCCAACTTTTCGAGGAGAATCCGTTGGTGATAAAATCCATCAGTCTTCTAGTGTAGGCTGATCGAAGAGAGATCGTTTCCGGTCGTGGACCTGATTGACGAATCTACCGCCGCCTACCGTGAAGAGCCGGCGTTCTTGTAATTCCGGTTGGAGCCAGGAACGAGTTTTCAGCAAGGTAATCAACGAAAACACCCTATGAATGGTTCGTATTGTGTTTGAATTTTATTGTATTGATCGTCTCCCGGGCAATTTTGTTTTCCGCTGTGCCCCGGGAGGCGGGATCCGGATCCTACACCGTTGCTCCCCAACAGTGGTATCAGAGCGAAGGCTCGGATCTGATCAATACAATTGTGCCATAATTGTATCTAATCTCGTGTTTCAGATTGGAATCGAATCAAAAGATTTTAAGTTGTTATTACGAAACGTTTTATTTGTTCCCGAATTAATAAAGAACATTATTTTTGTTTCTATGCTTGATAGTGATGGATATTCTTGTATGTTTGCTAATTCGATTTGCAATATTTACAAGAATGAATGTTTAATTGGAATTGGGAAACGCGAAAACGATTTGTACACCTTAAAATTAAAAGACGTTCCAACTCACGATGTCGAAGCACATACAACAACGATTAAACGGAGACACGATAACTTGAACCCAGCACAGCTTTGGCACGCTAGGCTAGGTCATATTTCTCTAAGTAGGATGAACAAGTTAGTTAGGAGTGACATGTTTGATCTGTCAGACATTAACTCCCTACCGACTTGTGAGTCTTGTCTCAAGGGAAAGATGACTAAGCAACCCTTCAAGGGCAAGGGTGAGCGTGCTCAAGGCCTATTGGATTTGATCCATACTGATGTGTATGGCCCGTTTAGTATTGGTACTAAATACGGTCACACATACTTCATCACCTTTACCGACGATTACTCTAGGTATGGGTACTTGTACTTGATGAAGCACAAGTCTGAATCCTTTGAAAGGTTCAAAGAATTCAAGGCTGAAGTAGAAAATCAATTAGGCAAAAGTATTAAAGCACTTCGATCTGATCGAGGTGGTGAATACTTAAGTGCTGAATTTCAAGACTATCTGAAAGAGAATGGGATTCTCGCACAGTGGACCCCTCCGGCCACACCACAGCTCGATGGTGTAGCGGAGCGTCGTAATCGAACCCTGTTAGACATGGTTCGATCTATGATGAGCTTCACTAAACTTCCCACCTCGTTTTGGGGCTATGCGCTCGAAACGGCGGTAATGTTGTTGAACAAAGTCCACACCAAGGCAGTGGATAAGACTCCATATGAGATATGGATGGGCAAACCACCCAAGTACTCATTTATGAGGATTTGGGGATGTCCTGCTTACGTGAAGCAGACAGTGGGAGATAAGCTGGATACGAGATCCATCTTATGTTACTTCATTGGCTATCCAAAGAATTCCGTTGGATACTACTTCTACTATCCGAACGAAACAAAAGTGTTTGTTTCTAGAAATGCCACCTTTATGGAAAGGGAATTTCTACTTGATAGAAAGGGCAAAATAGTAGAACTCGACGAGGTTCGAGAACCAACTGAAGTACCAGGTGAATCTCCTGCACCTCCAGAGCCAGTACCAGAAATGGTCGCACCTAGGAGATCCGAAAGGGTTCCTAGGGCTCCTGAGAGATATGGTTTTCTCCTTGAAGATGATCAAGTTGTTGGATCTGATCCAAGAACTTTTAAGGAGGCAATTTCCGATGCTGATTCTAATTTGTGGCTTGAAGCAATGAAATCCGAGTTAGACTCGATGCATGCGAACCAAGTTTGGACTCTTGTTAACCCTCCCGAAGGAAATTGTTCCTATTGGGTGCAAATGGGTATACAAGAGGAAACTTGGGTCTGATGGTAAGGTAATGACCTACAAGGCACGACTGGTCGCGAAAGGTTACACTCAAAGGCAAGGTGTTGACTATGATTAAACCTTCTCGCCAGTCGCAATGTTCAAGTCAATTAGAATCTTGTTAGCCATAGCCGCATGGTACGACTATGAGATTGTTAGAGTAGATGCCCAACTAGCCAACTTGTGGCGT
>KV005133.1:38451-58364 GCA_001598015.1 Dorcoceras hygrometricum
TTGAATGAATGCACCTGCTGGTTTCTTTTCAAGATGTGTGATATTCCATCGACTGATTTCTTTTCAAGCACAACGACTGATCTTTAGCGTTAAAACGATGTCGTGTCAACTTATTCAAGCGACACCGTTTTGTTATCTTTGTAATGCACCTGCTGGTCAACATCATCTGCTGGATCCTTGTCTTTGCACTTCTGCTGAATCCATTCCACTGTATCCATCTGCTGAAATCAAAACATAGCGCGAAGGCAAAATTTGTTATCTTTGTAATGCACCTGCTGGTCAACATCATCTGCTGGATCCTTGTCTTTGCACTTCTGCTGAATCCATTCCACTGTATCCATCTGCTGAAATCAAAACATAGCGCGAAGGCAAAACGATGTCGTATCAACTTATTCAAACGACATCGTTTTGCTATCGCCAACTCCAAGTATCATCTGCTGGTGATCAGTAGCTGTCTGCTGATTCCATCTTCGCTTAGCGCTCCAGCTGAACTCTCTTCATCTGCTGAACATGATGTCGTCACCAATGACATCATCATCGATGGTCCATTTAGATGTTCCAGCTGGTTCTCTTTTGATGTACCAGCTGATCCATCTTCCTCTTCTAGCGCTTGCAGCTGGTTCATATCGTTCCAGCTGATTCACTTCGCTCCAGCTGGTTCAACTTGGCCTCCGCCTGATTTCGAACACCTGACTTAACTTTGGACGTCTTCATTGCTAATCCAGCTGCCGATTACAATGATTAACCAACCCAACTGCTGAACTTATATTGTGAACCATCGGCTGGACAAACTTCTGCTACTGTTCATCTTCTTCTTCGTTCCTAAAATCTGCACACTTAAGTGGAATTGTTAGAAACACAATAACAGGTTTTTTGTAATCCAAAACTTAATCAAGATCTGTCAAAACAGATCCATCACTGCTGGTAGAAAAAACAATAGAGGTAATGGCCAATCTTCCAGCAGCAGAGGACCAAGTAATGATGATCCTCAAGAAAAGTTCAGACGACAGAAGCCAAAAGAATTCAGTGGTACAACTGATCCACTAGTGGCAGAGAGTTGGATCAAATCAATGGAGGTTATCTTTGAGTACCTCCAGATGTCTGATTTAGATAGGCCAAGGTGCGCTATCTATATGTTGAGAGAGGACGCCATGATTTGGTGGGAAGGAGTCAAATTGTCTGTAGATTTGATAAATCTCACTTGGGCAGATTTCAAACAAGTATTCTTTGAGCAATACTTCACAGTTGGTAAGAGGACTGAATTGAAGAGGGAGTTTTTGACCCTTAAGCAGGGGAGTCTAACCGTACAGGAATATGTGCGGAAGTTTGAAAGAGGGTGCTATTTTGTGCCTTTGATAGGAAATGTCCCAGAGGAGAAGCTGAGTCATTTCGTGGAGGGATTGAAGCCTATATTCAAAATGAATGTTGGGCTATCTATGCCAAGGACCTATCGAGAAGCAGTGGATAGAGCCCTGCAAATTGAAAGGGATTGAAAAGATGTCGATGAGGAAAGGCAATAGAAAAGACAGGCCTTTCAGCAGAAGGACCAGAGGCCGTTCAAGAAACAAAACAAGAACCAGCAGAGGCCTCAGGAGCAGAAGCCCCTACCGATTCAACCATTAGCTCTGTTCCTGCTGGTAATAATAGGCCAGAATGTCCTAAGTACCACAAGAATCATCCTGGACAATGCAGACTTGGACAAAATGTCTGCTATAAATATGGAATGACGGGACATATTTTGAAATATTGTTCAAAATCAAAGAAATTGGTGACTAGCAGAGCCTTTGTAATAACAACTGATCAAGCAAATCCAGACTCGACAATAGTTACGGGTGAGATTATGATTGCTGAATTACCTTCCATGGCTTTAATAGATTCAGGAGCCACTCATTCATTTATAGCTGTGAATTTGCTAAGAAATTGCCCATCAAGCCCGACCAGGTAGCTGTAGGTTTCTGTATATCAGTACCGTCGGAGAAGAATTGATATCTCACGATGTATTTAAGAGTTTAGAGCTTAAACTTCAAGGGCATCAAATTACTGCTGATTTAATCGTATTTCCAATGCCTGAATTTGATATGATTTTGGGAATGGATTGGTTAACCAAGTATGGAGTAGTAATAGATTTTAAGCTTCGGACATTAGCGGTTAGTCCACCCAGAGGAGATTTCTTTAAGTTTGAAGCTAAGCATATTTGTAAGATTCCTCGAATAATATCAGCTCTTAAGGCTCAACATTGTTTGAGGATAGGAGGAGTAGGATTTCTGGTTAGTTTATCATCTTTAACTGTCTAGAAGCATAAGCAATCATCTTTATTTCTTGCATCAAAACAGCTCCTAGTCCTGTCTTCGATGTATCAGTGTAAATCACAAATTTCCTTTCTCCGACGGTAATGGGTAACGTTAAAACAGGGGCTTCGATTAACGCAAGTTTTAATTTCTCAAAGCTGGACTGGCATTCTAAAGTTCAATCATACTTAGAATTTTTCTTAGTCAAAGCTGTTAATGGAACAACGATCTTCGAAAATCCCTCTATAAACCTTCGATAATAGCCTGCAAGTTCTAAGAAACTTCGGATTTCTGTTACACTCTTAGGTACAGGCCAATCCCGTACAGCGTCTACTTTTGAAGGATCTACTTCTATTCCATTCTTTGAAATAATATGACCCAAGAATGCAACTTTTTTTATCCAGAACTCACATTTGCTAAACTTAGCAAATAACTGTTTATTTCTTAAAATCCGTAAGATTTCTCTAAGGTGTTCTTCGTGTTCACCTATGTTCTTAGAGTAGATAAGTATATCGTCTATAAATACTATTACGAATTTGTCTAAGAAAGGTTGAAATACCCGATTCATTAAATCCATAAAGACTGATGGCGCATTATTCAATCCAAATGGCATAACTAAAAATTCATAATGACCATATCTGGTTCTAAAGGCTGTTTTGTACACATCTGTTTCCTTAACTCGTAATTGGTGATATCCAGACCTTAGACCGATCTTTGAAAACATAGCAGCTCCACGAAGCTGATCGAATAAATCGTCGATCCTAGGGAGAGGATACTTATTCTTAATTGTTAACTTATTCAGTTCTCTATAATCGATACACAAATGCATACTCCCATCTTTTTTCTTTACGAACAGTACTGGAGCCCCCCATAGTGAGGTACTGGGTGTAATGAATCCCCTATCCAATAGATCTTGGATCTGGTCTTTTAGTTCCTTCATTTCCTTAGGAGCGAGTCTGTAAGGAGGCTTAGAAACTGGGGCAGCTTCTGGCACTAAATCAATAGGAATTCTAATTCCCGACTCGGAGGAAAACCTGTAATATCTGCTGGGAAGATATCTGGAAACTCTCTCACGACATGTACATCTTCCAAATTAATTTTCTTTTAAGGTTCTAATAATAAGGCACTTACTAAAAATCCCTGAAATCCGTTTCTTAGACACTTCTGGGCTTTCAATGCTGATATTATTTTTGGAGTACCCCTAAACTTATCAGCTTTGAACAAAAATGATGTTCCACCAGGTAATTCAATTTGAACAGACCTCTGCTTAAAGTCGATAACAGCTGCGTATTTGGTTAACCAATATATTCCCAATATGAAATCAAACTCAAGCATCGGCAATACTATCAAATCCGCATAGACAATATTTCCTTGCAACTTAAGTTCTGTATTTCGTATAACTCGATTGGTTACTATATTATCTCCCGTAGGAATCTGAACACAAAAAATGATGTTCCACCAGGTAATTCAATTTGAAAAGACCTCTGCTTTAAAGTCGATAACAGCTGCGTATTTGGTTAACCAATATATTCCCAATATGAAATCAAACTCAAGCATCGGCAATACTATCAAATCCGCATAGACAATATTTCCTTGCAACTTAAGTTCTGTATTTCGTATAACTCGATTGGTTACTATATTATCTCCCGTAGGAATCTGAACACAATATCATACTTCTACTTCTTCTGGTTTAATAGACAATTTCTTAGAAAATTTATCTGATACAAACGAATGAGTTGCACCAGAATCTAACAGGGCTATTGTAGACATGTTAGCGACAGAGATCTTACCCGATACCACTGTGGTATCTGCCGGAGCTTCTTCAGCTGTCATCACATAGGCCCTGATTGTGATGAGTTATTGTTGTTTCTGGGGGCAGTTCCTAGACATGTGGCCTGGCTTGCCACATGTATAGCAGACCTTATGTCCAAAAAGACATTGTCCCACATGATTTTTCTTGCAGGTAGGACATGGAGGCCTATTCCCAGAATTTGGAACAGCAGATATTGGTTGAGCAGCAATTGGCCCTTTTTCTTGAGGCCCTTGCTGATTTCTGTTCTGTTTCTTTAACTTCTTTCGATCATTTTGCTGGAAAGCCTGCCTCTTCAATTGTCTCTCATCATCAATTGCCTTCCAGTCTTGTTCCGCCCGCAGAGCTTTATTTACAGCTGCTCTGTAATCCACGGGTTCTGCCAACCTAACATCATGTTTGTTCATGGGCTTCAACCCATTAATGAAATGGCGAAGTTTGGAATCTGCATTTGTCCCAATCAGTGGAACAAAATAACATCCCCTCTCGAATTTACGGATATAGTCCCGCATCGCCATTCCTTCTTGCTTAAGGGTTAAAAAAGTAACTCTGCAGTTGTTCTCTCACGTCTACAGTAAAGTACTGCTCGAAAAAGACCCGCTTGAATTCCTCCCAGGTAAGAATTTCCAAGTCCACCGTTAACTTGGCTCCTTCCCACCACATCATCGCATCTCCCCTCAGCATATATATATTGCACACCGAGGTCTCTCCAATTCTGCCAGATGCATATATTCGAATATCACTTCCATAGATTTGATCCAGCTCTCTTCTATGAGCGGATCAGTAGTACCAGAAAATTCCTGAGGTCGCTGCCTCCTGAATCGCTCTTGTGGATCTTCTCGGTTAGCTATTCTACCCGAAGACTGACCATTCCCATTAGTGGTTTGATCAACTAATCGTTCTAACAGTTGAGCCATGCTGTTAAGAACGGGATTCATTCCATCAGATTTGCTATCTCCTTCTGTATAGCTCCTTCTCCCTCTACCTCGTCCTGACATATCTGTAAGTGTAGCCCAAATCCACCACAATTCTATATGAGAGATTACTTTATGCTAGAACATGAATTAAAACTCACAAATTTATAAGCGGCTGGAGAGCTCTTAAAGAACCATTTAAGGATATAAAGCTCATTAACTCATAGCTACCATTAAGAGATAGGATATGTAGACCCTTACTCTATTCCCTCATCTGACTCGGGAATAGCCGGGTCGTTAGCTACCAGCCTCTTAGCTCTAGCTCCTTAGCTGCATACCTTCATCAATTAACTCATGGCTCATAGTAAGGTCGAGCCCTATCCTATTTCCCTTCGTGAAATAGTAGGCTCGTTAACTCAAGTGAAGGTAGACCCTTACTGCATTCCATCATATGATTCTGGAATGCTCGGGTCGTAGCTCATTAGCTCCTATAGAGCGTTCCTCACCCGAGGAGAAGTCACTCAGTCCTTCCTCTATTGATAGATGTTTTAGAGTTAGTTATTAATGAAGGTATTCTCAATCAGTGAAGCCTCGCTCTCGGGGGCCTTCCGGCCTCCCTCTTTAGCAACAGTCCCCAAGGGGAGCTCCAAGCTACCTGCAACAGTTGTCCTAACGTCATATTCTATCGAGTTTTATCTTATATGATGTTCGAAATCGCTGTTGTTCGATTCTTGTTCCATCTTGTTCGATCAGGAACTTCCGGAGTAGTCTATGAACTGTTTAACTATTCCATTGTTCCAAATTGACCATTAAGGATTGATACGTGAGGTACTCAGACTGGAAGTGTGTTTATCTCAAGGACCATGATCTGATACCAACTGTAGCGACCTGACTTTTCTTAAGGGAATTTTAGAAGTTTAGGGTCCAAATTGAAAGACCCACAAGTTTTGATTCTAAATGATGAACCGGTATTTATTAAATTTTCTGGGCTAAAGTGCAAATAAATTCAACACTTAAACAATAAGAGAAATCAGACGTGAACTATAAAGGGCGCGGAAATTCTACACATCTGAATAATAATGTCATACGCGGAAATGGGAGAGATATGATAATATCATAAGTGAAAATTTCAAGCATGAAGTCTGTATAGATTTCTACAAAATAATCGAACTAGAAATCTGATTCAAACAAAATACTAAAACTAAGGTTTCTGTACAACAAAATCTGAAACAGAAAGGAGCAATGAAATCTGGTGTCCACGATAAACACTTCATTCCTTTCTGTTCATTTCCCTCCAGCTCCTATTTGCTCAATACCTGCACTCAAAGAAAACTAGTGAGCCAAAGGCCCAGCAGGTAAAATCTGGGATATCGAAGGCATACAGATAAAAGCAAACGGTATCTGATACAACTGAAATCTGAGTACACTTAACAATAATTAAGCAAAGTATAAAACTGAGGAATCTGAATAATTACGAAAGCATGAAACATGAATTAGTTCTGAAAACCTTTTCGAAGCATCTTTAAACATACTGCAGAGCTGTGATTAAAATCACACACACGCTCTTTATTTCTTTTCTGAAATTATGACAAAGACACTTATACATTTGGTCCATTTGCTTGATCAAACTCCTGATATCAGTATTAGCATAAAGATCATGGTTGAAGGGGTATACAGATCCGTCAATCTGTAATCCTGATCCTTCCTATTTTAAAGGGCACACGGTTCGTCAGCCGCGCACTCACCCTTCCTCTGGGGACCATTTGTTGCCAAAGTCATAACTTAAAACTTTCATAAACATAATATTTCTGCTCTTTCTTTTATTTTGTAAATCTGTTTTCCTTTTCTCTTAGTACGATTTACTGGTTTTTGTTTGCTAAATGATGTTCTGGAACTGTATAAGGATTCTCTGAAATGCTTGCGAAGATGAAAACTGAATAAAAATACTACTTGAATCTGTCAATTGAATCGGATAATTCTTTCGAATTGAAGTGGAAATAAACAAGGAATCTGACTCTGGAATTTCGCTATTAATTGTAAAGAAATAGAGAAATGAACAGGTAACATCTGACTGAATATAACGTTACAAGGAAGAAGAAACAATTCAGCTGTCAGTTGGTCAACTCAGACGTCAACGTTGTTTAAACGAAGGAACTCAGATGTTGGTAAAACGAAATACTTCAGATGTCAGTTGGTCAACTCAGTAGTCAACACAACTTAACAAAGAGATTCAGACGTTGAGCAATCCAACATCTGAATACCAACTAAAACAACATCTGAATACAAAGTACGGTAACAGCTGAATATAATTAACGCGACAGCTGAACTCAAACGAATGCAACAGCTGAACACAAATTAATACAACTTCGCACAACAGCTGAACAAGAACAATGCAACAGCAAAGCCACACTTAGAATTTATCCAACATAGAATATCAGTTGTGGTTTAAGAATCAGATTTCAGACTTAACCAGGTGAATAAACATGAACGATGATGGTTTCCTTTATCTGAAGAAATCAAAATATCTCGAGAAATTTCTGGAAAAAGATCGAATAAGCTACTTCGAAGAAATATCTTTAGAATACACAAGAAAATACTGGACGAACATCATCAAACCATTTCCTAAAACATTTCTAGATCAAAATACAGTAAATACGTACCTTTGTAAAAACAGAGCATGAACATACTTTTATTTGAAGAACGGCCGTAGCAAAACTTCAAATCCTTAAAACTCACACAAACATGCATACAGAACTGAATATATGATTTCATGAGTGAGCAAGAAACAGAGTTTACTTGCCTGAATTCTGCAACACAAGCACAGCCGAAATTCAGCAAATCACCTGCACTCCGTTCGTCTCCTTCAAAAGTTTTGAAAGGATTTTGCTCGGTTTCCTTAAGAAAGAGCACCGCTTACTATAATTTGTTTTGAAAGTAATGATGCATGAAGCAACTTATGATTCTATTTATATGATTTAAATGCCTAAGGAAGGAAAACACGTTATCAATATGTCAAAGTCCCCTAAAAGCGTACTCTGTTTTTCAAAGTAAAATCCGATGCAATAAAAACCAAGCCATTTTAGTTAAAATGAAGGATCCGATTGGTTTGCAATTAACCTGCTAAACAACTGCTGAATTTATGTTCTAACATCTGGAAGTCTATGCATTGCAATAGAAATCTGAATAAAGCATGAAACTAACTTCTGAATGTCGATTTAATGAAGTCTGAAACTTACGAAATCATATCTGAAATTTAGCTTTTTAAAACTAAACAGTACAAATCTGAAACTTGAAATTCAATCGAATTAAGAGTTGAAGAAAATAGCATATCAATTTAATCCCTCAAATCTCATAACTTAATAATTGTGGCTATAAAAAAGTCTGGGCACTACACACCTGGTTTGGACCTCTTACCCCGATGTGAGAGCTCGAGGGTGCTCGTGCCTCGGGTCCCGAGGTAGATAATTGTGGTATTGAAAAAGGAATGATTCAACCGATGTTTTTCATATGAAGCTTAAAAGGAGATGAACATTTAATGTTAATACTTATATTGAAAAGATACATAATGAATATTCACATTTATCAAAGTTAAAGATACGAAAACTAAAAATACTGAAAAGTTTAGAAGATACGAGGGGACAATACAACGAAACGGCTGATAACGATAACAAACAACGATGAGTGAAAACAAAATCTATGAAAAATGATCTATCGTCAGTTTCAATATTCATAAGCTCACTCTCAATGAGAACTCAGATCATTTAGGATCATTTTGAGCAATAAAATTCTTTGCACAAGAATTTGTATTCTGAAAGAAGTATGTTTCTTTTCAGAGTCGAAAAGTCTAGGAGTTTCACCTCAAGTGTTGTACTTGATTTGAAGAGGGTTTGTATAATAGGTTTATACCAATCAAAGACTTCTAGTGAATCATTCAGGAAACAGATGAAGGGGATACGTAGAAGTTTAGTATTCAAACTTCAAAGAACAAATCCCTCGTCTTATTTACATCATATTTTTTCCACAAGTTCACTGTTAAATCATGTTGTCCCCATCATCACTGTTCCATCACCTCCAGCTGCCAGCCGTCGTCGTTTTCATCGTCATCATTGTTCCATCATTGGCCGCTACTGTCAGAGCATCGTCGATCGCCACCGTAGTTAGTTGTTGCCAGTGTTTGCAGTCTGTTTTTGCGTCGGTGTTGTACTGATTGGTACGGATTTGAACATGTATTTACAACTTTCGTAGAGTGTGATTATGTGCTACGTGTTTGAATCTATGCTGTTACCTGTGTTTAAATTGACATGTGGTTGTGCATATACATGTCATGGAATTGAGCATGTGCATTTCATATTGAGCCTTGAGATCTCTTTCCAGCTATTGCATTTCGATGCTTTGATTTTGAGTTGTACTCTCGTGGAGTCGTTTGTGCATCATACTCATGAGGGAGAGCATTGAGGATCCATCGGGTAGCTCTCGTACCCCTCAGTTTGTTGTGGCCTGGATAGGTGGTGGTGGGTGGTCGTAGTGCATCTTGGTTTGCCATCACGGTCGAGCGGGTAGCTCTCATCACCCTGATGAGTCACATATTTTTCCATTGGGATCACCCGGGTAGCTCCCAGACTCCCGATGGTGTTGCTACATGTTGATGTTGACCCTTTCATTTGGCCTCCGATTTTGGTACCCGATGTTTTTGTTACCTTACATGCATTGCATCACGCGTTGCATATGTCATATGCACTTTGTTTGCTGTTTTATGCTGTTCTCCATACTGGGGTTTGACCCCTTCCCTTTAGGGCTACTTTGGTCATGTTGGTGTGTTAGAGTAGATGCCCAACTAGTCAACTTGTGGCGTGTGGGTTTTATAGACTCTTGTACATGACAATCTTTATATATGATATTCGCATTTCTTTATGGCATTATTTATTTTCATTATGTTATATGATGTTAACAATTGTGTTGGATAAAGACCTAGAATGCACCATAGTGTATGTTAGATGTGATAGTGGATATGATGGCTATCATGAAACACATCTAATAGTCACTGTGCATTCTGAACTCGTTCCTAGTCGATTGGACCGTCAAAAGAGGATTAGGCCGCCCGAGCTCGAGACTAGCATCTGCGATGCGAAGTACCATGTTTCATTGGTAGGGAACATTGTGATGTTCTGAGCATGCAGATGGATAGTGACCTGGTGATCTATCGAACTACCCTCGTTCGGACTTTCCAAGTGGTTACCATTTGTCGAGTGGATAAGTCTGAGGTCTTGGTTGTACTGATTAGTCCTCACTACTCGAAACGTCATTGAGACTCTACATGATAGGCGCCTCACTTTGACCCGTTTTCCGACTCACTTGGGGTCGTTAGGCGGCGGGATTGGGTGAGGTCCCGATGCATGTAGGAGTCGATGCTTCGTTGTCGAGGATTCACCGCTTGCTCTCATGCGTGGATATCCTATGCTATCTGAGGGGATAATAGTGTATAAATCTCTGGCTAGAGAACTGGATGTGTTTTAGGTAAATGGGTTTACCTAGTAACACTCGCGATGTCACTATTCGATCTCCAAGATGTATGCATGGCTATCGGATCTTTAGCGACTCTCGATTTATCAATGGTCGTTGATCTGATCGGGATATATGTGTTGAAAGGACCGTACTGTACGCTAACCACGACCAACTGGTTCTTGCAGGAACTATCAGTGATACCTAGGGGATCATGGGGCGATGTTGCTAGGCGCTTTACCATGATCCGTTGGGCAAGTCCGAAATTGTGATTTCGGAGCCACAATGGTTGTGGGCCCACGGCTAGATGTATCCCTGAACCATTGAGGGTCACACAAGTACTGGATTCATGATTCCCGCACGGAAACTGAGCTCAATGTGTTGAGCATAGGAGGATGATTTTAGGGAGTGCGACTTCCTAAAAGTCAACAGGGGTCAAATTGCGATTTCCCAAAGTTGAGGGGCTAAACTGCTATTTGGGCTAGATGATCTGAAAATTGTTTTCGCATCATAATATTCAGTTTGGAAACTGGAGTCGTCCGTGCTGAATTCGTCAGTCCTTCTAGTGCAGGCTGATGAAGGTGTCTTGATTCCGGTCGTGGACCTGATTAGGAGGATCTACCGCCGCCTACAATTCAAGAGCCAGATTTCCCTGTGAATTCTGGTTGGAGCCAGGCGCCTAGACGCCAGCAAGGTAGCAATTCGATAAACGCCCTATGAATGTTTATTGATTGTTTTTAATGTATTGAACGCATCTCAGGGCATAATTGTAATTTCCGCTGCCCCCGGGAAGCGGGATCCGGATCCGTCATTGTACGCCAACATGGTGACCATTGGAGGTTATCCAGGTGGTTCAACTGCACCAGGTGAAAGTGGAGCCCCTTAGGATATTGATCGAGTGTCCCAGTTATGTATATATATTCTCATCTAGTCATTTACTAGGGGACGCCCTGTCTAGTTATTGTTCTATTTATTATCTTTATGCTTTGATTATATATACTGTTTGGGAGATTGGATGCCGTTTTATTACATGTATTTTGTTGGTACACCGATAGCTCATGCTCAACAATGCAACGGAAGCATAAAATATAAAGGTTGAGCACTCATGTAGCATACTATATAAAACAACCAACGATAGGGTGTTTAGAAATTTATACCTATCAACATTCAAAAGGTTGATGATGGCTCCAACTAGATTATAAATAATCTAGCTCTTGAAATGGTAGACACCTTCTACAAGTTTCGAAGAGCACACCTTGCTCAAATGGACTCCACTCCAAAATTAGGTCCACTACTAGCAACATAGTTCCATCCAAAATATGCACTAGAATATTTTGAGTGTTGTACTATGAGAAGCACAAGTTTTCAAACTCAAAACCAAGTCAAAACTTGTGAGAAATTGGAGAAAAAGGACATGCACATGGAGGGTAGAGGGAGACAAATTTTTTGAGTCAATCCAATTACACTATCCAATGAAACACATGTCTTGTATACTGTGAAAGTTGCCTCCAACCTTTCATCTCCCTCCTGCATGTATATTTTATGTATATTTGGACTATATTATACAATATAGGACCATGAGCTTAATTAGATCTCACTTGAACATCTTCAAGCCCACTAGTAAAAGAATTATTGATCCTTTAATTATTTGAGCTTCGTAAGGCCCACTAGTGTAATGTTAATTCAACACTTGAATTAATTTAATAAACATGGCATTAGTTTTCGAAAATCACAATTTCCAAAACTAATGATACAGCCATGTATATATTTTAATGTTTGAAACAATTTCGCAAATTAAAATTTACATCCCCTTATAAACTCCTTTTATAAGTTGCTCAACTCTTTTGAACAAATTTTCTTCTCATCGGGATCCCCAAAGCCAGTGTATGTGTGACCCTAAATGGTTCAATGATACGACTAGCAGTGAGTCCACATCTCCATGTGATTCGGGCTAAACATGTCCTTATATGAGCGTATCCTAATCAGCTCCATTCTTATCAATCAACTCCTTGACCATAAGAATGTGTAACGCCTAGAAATTCCTGACTACGTAGAAATGAGGGCATGACTAGGGGAAAAATAATTTTAGATGATTGCATGCCATTTTATGTGATTTGTTTATGATTTTATGTTGCATAGTATGCATGTCTTGTTTTTCAGCCTGTTTGAGTTACGGACGCGTGGACGAGACTCGGGACGACTAATTTGAGATTTTTAAGTTCTCATATTTCTAAGAATAAATTATTATTTTTAAGCAGCAATTTTTGAAAAATGGGGTTTTTATGATTATTTTGGAGGGGAACCCGTTTTTCGCCTATACGGGCTGTTTTAATGGATTTTAAGGTGTTTTAAAATATGAGGAGACTTTGATTTCGAAAATTTGATATTTCTAAAGCCAAGTTATGAATTTTGATTAGCTTTTTAATTAATGGAGGGGCAAACCTGTCAAAATCATTTTCATTCTTAATTAAATCTTTAGGGGTCAAACTTGTCACCCCATTATTTCCAAAACACAAAAGAATTTCACTAAACCTAGCCTCCACCACCCTTAGTAGCCGTCCCCCATCCCATCAAGAACAGCCCCTTCAAAAATTGGTGAATTTTGGCGATCCAAAGGTGGTCGTGCCCCGATCTCGTGTTTACAACGTCGGTAACTCGCAGATCTACCGTTCTCCGAACCAGACATGTAATATCTTTTTGTTTTCTCACCATTTAAGCCATATTATGATGTTTTAACCAAAATATGCATGGAGTGGATGTGTTCTATTCAGATTTATATACCCTTGATCTAGCCTCATGCATAACACACGACGTCTATCATGTTTTTGGCTTAATCTTGTGTTTTTCGGTTGGTGGAAGGCTCACACAGCTCATGCCTAGGCTGATGTGTATGTGTCCTGGGGTGAGGAAGAAGCGGCTCGAATGACCTGGTTGAGCTAGGTTTCGCGTGGGAGTCGAGGGTGGCGCATTGCGTGGCCGTGATGGTGCGCTCCCTTCTCACGCGTCGTTCTCGCTCGTGCGTCCATGGTTTGGACCAGGGATGGGCAGGTTAGGACCGGCTGGACCTGGGGGTGATCCAGCCGGCGGGGCTCCGGCCAGGGTGGCCGGAGCAGGGAGGTCGGGCGGCGTGATGTAAGCGCTGTCCGCATGGGACTGCAGGGGTAGGGTTTGGTGATCGGTTTGGTTCGAGAGGATCGGTCCTGCTGGTTCGGTTGAACCGAATCGGTTCATCGAGTCTCAAGTCAAAATATTTTAAAAGTTGACCCGTGTTATTTTAATTATGGACCGGTTATTTTAATTTTAAGTCAAAGGTCCAATTTTAAAGAAAATGGTCAAACGTTTTAATCGAGTCAAACTTTTGGAATAATTGGAGTTGATGTTTATTCTTAAGTTTTTAGTCAAAATTGAAGTCTTTTGATTTTTTAATTAAGTCAAAATTGTTTATTGTATTTTAAATTGGTCAAAATTGATCTTTTGGTCAAAATTGATCAAGCTTCCCTTTTTAAAAGTCAAAATTGATTTTGAAATCAGTCAAAATTAGTCATTTGATTTGAAAGTCAAATTGATTTTTGAATTAGTCAAAATTGGAGTTTTGTGGGATTTAAAGGTGAACATTTAAGTCATTGGCTAAGTTAAAGTTTAACTTAAGTCTAGAAGTATTGGGCCAGACTCCTGAACCAATCATTGACCGAAGTAGAAAATGTAGGAGCCCGTGAATGTATATTTATCATATATGTAGTATTCTACGTACGTAAATGTTTTAAAGGAAATGATTAAATATACATTAACGGGCTAAGTTTTTAAACTTGCATAATGTTACGAAATGCATGCATCATGAATGTTTTATGGAACGTTAAAGGCATGTTCTTTTAAAAAACAAAATCCGAGAAATTGAATGATTTGTGGCAATTTATGATGAGGGGATGTGGGATACCGGGCCCGTTGAACTTCTGTTTCCATGTATTACGAGCTTATGGATCCATGTGTTCACGGCATGGTGAAGTGGTAGCATATATGTGTGACATTATAGGGATCCCGAAGTAAGGTCGGGTAAATCACACCGCCGCGTACGTTGGTTTATAAATTGATCAATCGAATATGATCCACACTTCAGGATACGACTCATACGTTTTTCATGCTATGCTATGTCATGCCTTATGTATGTTATAATATTTATGATATGAAATGTACGAAGCAATGTTTAAGATCATGCATGCATTCATGTTTTTAACGTTATTTTATTACAAGTATGTGCTTTCATGCGACTTTATTAGTATATACTTTGTTATGTTACAAGATAGAGCATGTTGAGCCTCTGAGCTCACTAGGTTTAAATGGTTCAGGTGATGACCCTGCTGTTGAGTACATCCCGACTGACGGTGAGGACTTCTGAGCGCCTGCTTCAGCAGTACCCCATGACCGCACCGATGTTATCTTTTGGTTATGATACACTTTTAATATGTTGGTTTCAAACATGTTCATTTTCAGTATTTTTACTCAGTTGATTTTCAGACCGTATGGTTGTTTTAACGTTTTGAATATTCCTTTATTTATGTTTAAAGTATTGTGGAGAAAATAATTTAGAAATATTTTAAAAGGGAACGAGCCATACCTTCCGTTTATGTATTTCGCAAATGTTTTTTTTTTTAAAAATTTCTAGAGTCCGGTTCGTTTCAGTTGGTATCAGAGCCAGGTTCTGGTGGGGTACTAGCCTGCTGCGTGGAGCTCAAAAGTCGCACTACCAAAATTAGTCATTTGGGTCAAAATTGATTAAACTTCCCTTTTTAAAAGTCAAAATTGATTTTTAAAGTAGTCAAAATTAGTCATTTGATTTGAAAGTCAAAATTGATTTTTGAGTTAGTCAAAATTGGAGTTTTATGGGGATTTAAAGGTGAACATTTAAGTCATGGGCTAAGTTAAAGTTTAAGTTAAGTCTAGAAGTATTAGGCTAGGCTCCTGAACCAGTCCTTGACCGAAGCTGAAAATGTAGGAGCGCGTGAATGTATATTTAATCATATATGTAGTATTCTATGTACGTAAATGTTTTAAAAGAAAGGATTAAATATACATCAACGGGCTAAGCTTTTAAACTTGCATAATTTTACGAAATGCATGCATCATGAATGTTTTATGGAACGTTAAAGGCATGTTATTTTAAAAGACAAAACCCGAGGAATTGAATGATTCGTGGCAATTTATGACGAGGGGTTGTGGGATACCGGGCCCGTTGAACTTCTGTTTCCATGTATTACGAGCTTATGGATCCATGTGTTCACGGCATGGTGAAGTGACAACATATAGGTGTGACATTATAGGGATCCCGAGGTAAGGTCGGGTGAACCATACCGTCGCGTACGTTGGTTTATAGATTGATCAATCGAATATGGTCCACACTTCAGGATACGACTCATACGTTTTTCATGCTATGCTATGTCATGACTTATGTATGTTATATGTTATGTATGATATGAAATGTACGAAGCAATGTTTTAAGATCATGCATGCATTCATGTTTTAATGTTATTTTATTACAAGTATGTGCTTGCATGCGACTTTATTAGTATGTACTTTGTTATGTTACAAGATAGAGCATGTTGAGCCTCTAGGCTCAGTAGGTTTAAATGGTGCAGGTGATGACCCTGCTGTTGAGTACATCCCGACTGGAGGTGAGGACCTCTGAGCGCCTGCTGCAGCAGTACCCCGTGACCGCACCGATGTTATCTTTTGGTTATGATAAACTTTTAATATGTTGGTTTCAAACATGTTCATATTCAGTATTTTTAGTCAGTTGATTTTCAGACCGTATGGATGTTTTCACGTTTTGAATATTATTTTATTTATGTTTAAAGTATTGTGGAGAAAATAATTTAGAAATATTTTAAAAGGGAACGAGCCATACCTTTAGTTTATGTATTCCGCAAATGTTTTAAAAAAAAAATTCTAGAGTCTGGTTCGTTTCAGAATGTAAGAATCAAATTCTGATAGTACCCAACCAGTCATATTAAACACCTAGCAACAACGCTTACATGACTCCCTAGATATCAAATGATAGTGCCTACAAGAACCATTCAATTATGGCTAGTGTACAGTACGGTCCCTTCAACTCATATATTCCGACCGATTCGACAACCATTGGTATAGCGAGAGTTGTCACAGAAACGATAACTATGTGTCATGTAATAATTGAATCGCAGGTGTAACTAAAGAAACTTCTTTCTTAATTACCACCTCACTCTGATAAGAGATTTCCTTACTACAAATACATGAGGTCACATAGTGTAACGACCGGACTTTTCTCAAAAGAAATTTAGAAATTTGGGGTTCAAATTGAAAGACCCAAAAATTTCGATCTTAATAAACATAAAAGTCGTTACTAAATTCTGGACTAAATTGCAAATAAACACAATTCATTACTGCTGAATGCGGAACAATTGAAACAATGGCGTGAGCGGAAGTAAAATCAGCTGCAAGGGTAAACACGTTTCCTAACAAGTGAAGGAAATCAGCAGGAAGGGTATATAAAACATGGAACTAAATTCTCTGCTGATAAAATACCAGTGAACTAGCATATCTTTACTCCAAAAGTTCATACAGATTTCTACAAAATGAGAAACTAGAAATCTGCTAACCTACAAAACTATAACCAAGTTCTGTACATCAAAATCAAAAGCTGAAATGAACAATGGAAGATGTCCACGATAAACACATCCTCCCTTTCTGATCATCTCCCTCCGGCTCTTACTGCTGATCACCTGCACTCAATGAAAACTAGTGAGCCGAAGGCTCAGCAGGTAAATCTGGAATAGCAAAATCATGCAATAGAACTGATACTGAAACTGAAACTGGAAGCTGAATACATAACTGAAATCTGCGTACGCTTTGAAATGAACAAGCGCAAATAATATATATAACTGGGAATTATGATAGAAACTGAAAGCATAAAACATAATCAAATTCTGAAAACATTTTCTTTAAACATTCTCTGGAGCTGTGATTAAAATCACAATTTGCGCTCTTCTGAAATTATGACAACACTTTAAACATTTTGGTCCAATTCGCTTGATCAAACTCCTGATATCAGTTTCTAGCTCTATGGCTCATGGTGAAGGGATATACAGATCCGTCGACCTATACACCTGATCCTTCCTCTGTTGAAAGGGCATACGGTTCGTCAGCCGCACACTCACCCTTCTTCTAGGGACCCTCTTAGTTGTCATAACTTAAAATCTTTTCTAAAACATCGTTCTACTCTTTCCTTTCTTTCTAAAATCTGTTTTCTTTCTCTCTTGCACGAATTACTGGTTTTTCTTTTGTCTAATGATGTTCTGGAACTGTAAAGGATTTCTCTGTATAGCTTGCGAAAATGAAAACTGAATAAAAAGGCTACTTGAATCTGTCAGTTAAATCGAATACAATCTTCGAAATGATTCTGAATTGAATAAGGAATCGAATTCTGAAATTTCGTTATCTGCTGAAGAAAACGAAGAATGAACAGTACCAGTCGCAAGACTAATACCAGCTGGATGAACAATACCAGTCGCAACGAATAGGAAACCAGTCGCAAGACAAGAATCCAGTCGCAAGGTCTTTTAAATAGATGTAAAGTGAAACGATGTCGTTAGCACTTAAAACATTAAAGCAACTGCTGAAATATCAAAATGGAATGCATCTGCTGGTGAACAGTGCATCTGCTGAATGTCACAAAGACAACGCAACTGCTGAATTCTAACAAAGGAATGCAGCTGCTGAATTCTAACAAAGGAATGCAGCTGCTGAATTCTAATAAATGAACGCACCTGCTGGTGTTAACAAAAGAATACACCTGCTGGTTTTAGCAAAAGAAATGCATCTGCTGAATATGCATCTGCTGAATACTAATAGCTGATGAACAAACTACCAACTGAAGGCAAACTATCAATTGATGAACAAATTACCAGCTGCTGAACAAATTACCAGCTGATGAACAACTATCAATTGACGAACGAACTATCAGCTGCTGAACAATAAAATATACAGCAGTTGAACATGAAATAGTGCGACTGCTGATCGCAAATACTGAACTTAAACAATACGATAGCTGAAATCTATACTTAGAATATTTTTGACAAAGCAATATCGGCAGTGGTATAAGAACCAGCTCTTATACTTAACATGTAAGATAACCAATGAACTACGAAGGTACCTTTGTCTTGAAGAATTCAAAATATCTAAAACAGCTGAAGCCATCTTCCTTTCTTTAAAATCTCATATAATCATGCAAACAAAATCGAATATATGCTTTCACTGAGTGAGCAACAAACAGAGTTTACTTGCCTGAATTCTTGAACACAAATCACGGTAGAAATCCAGCAACTCCTAACGCACCGCCTGTTTCCTTTAAAACACTTTGAAAGTATTTTGTTCGGCTTCTTGAGAGAGAGCACCGCTTTATATGATTTGATTTTGAAAGTAATGATGCATGAAGCAGCTTAAGATCCTATTTATATGATTTGTAAATGTCTAAGGAAGAAACGCATTCAGTTCAATATGCCAAATTCTAAAAGAAGCGTGCTCTGTTTTTAAACCAAATAATGCATATGAAAACCGAACAGTTTTAGTTAAAACAAAAGGATTCAATCGGCTTGTAGGAATTGTTTAGACATCTACTGTAATTGCATTTCTGATATCTGGAATTTAGCTCTTAAATGGTAAAATCTAAACAATACATAGATAAAATCTGAAACTCGATTATCAAGAGTTGGATATAATAGCATTGTAATCCCTCAATCTCATATCTTTCTATTTGTGGACTTCTAAAATATCTGGGCATTACAACCTACCCTCCTTAACAAAATTTCGTCCTCGAAATTTCTTACTTAAAGATCTGGGTAGCTTTTCTACAAGTCGAAATCACTTTCCTGTTAGAGTAGATGCCCAACTAGCCAACTTGTGGCGTGTGGGTTTATAGACTCTTGTATATGACAATCTTTATATATGATATTCACATTTATCCATATGGCATTCTTTACTTTCATTGTGTGTATGATGATTTACAATTGCATTGAGTAAAGACCTAGAATGCACTAAAGTGTATGTTAGATGTGATAGTGGGTATGACGGCTATCATGAAACACATCTAATAGTCACTGTGTATTCTGAACTGTTCCTAGTCGATTGGGCCGTCAAAATGAGGATAAGGCCGCCCGAGTTCGAGACTAGTATCTGCGATGCGAAGTACCATGTTTCATTGGTAGGGAGCATTGTGATGCTCTAAGCATGCAGATAGATAGTGACCTGGTGATCTATCGAACTACCATAAGGCCGCCTCGAGACTAGTATCTGCGATGCGAAGTACCATGTTTCATTGGTAGGGAGCATTGTGATGTTCTGAGCATGGCATGCGATAGTGACCTGGTGATCTAT
>KV005134.1:16433-31257 GCA_001598015.1 Dorcoceras hygrometricum
AAACTCCGCCATTGTCTCTCCATCTTTCATTTTGATCGCCTCATACTTCTGCTGGGCCACAGTAAGTTTGTTTTCTTTGGTTTCATTATTTCCTTCGCTGATCTGGGTCAGCTTTTCCCATATTTCTTTAGCAGTGGCACAGTTCTTGATCTTGCTGAACATATTCTTGTCCTTGTCCAGCGTCTTGAATAGTATATCTTTTGCCACGTTGTCCAGATTTGCCTTTTTCTTGTCTTCATTGGTATATTCATGTCTGTCCTTTGGAAGAAACTGAGGCTCGCCACTTGTTACAGCAACCGCCAGATTTGGTTTCATTATCTTTAGTGGTCCTTCTGTGATGACATACCACATGTCATCATCCATGGCCGCTAAATGTGCTTGCATCCTGATTTTCCAGTCATCATACTCTTCCCTCGAAAACAAAGGAATCTTGTTGTGAGAGATCGACATGTTTAGATATAATAAAGCGTGAAACACAGCTGTTCAATAACTGAAATTTGCCTGCTCTGATACCACTTGATTGTCCCAGAAATAGGATCACTAAGTAAACAGGAGATCAGAAGGGGGGGGGGGGTTGAATGAACTCCTTTGAATTTTTTGAAATCTTTTAAAATGTTTTGGTATCTCAGTTTTATGCAAGCTTCTCGGCCAAAAATATTTGTGTGGAAAAAGGCCGATTAACTTGTGAACAGTGAATAACAAGCAATAATAAATAAATGTTGTATGTAAAAGATAGAGTCAGGAATTTGTTTCTGGAAGTTCGGACTTCAATGTCCAACGTCTCCCCTTCTTCCTCCTCGGAAGGTATCACTAGAAGATTTGATGAAAGTAGGCCTTCTACAAACACCCGATCACATAGCCAGTAGCTATGAGAACTCCTAGTACTTCACAACACTCCACGCAGACGCAGCTGCTGGTTTACAACACTTGTAAATTTTCAAACGGCTTTTTGAGAAGCCCGTTTGTTACAGACTCAATTGGTTTAACAATGAATACAATTCTATGAGTACTGTAAAATTCTCTGGTTTCTAAAACAAAGAAACTTGATGATTCAACAGAATGAACCAGAGAATGGACTCGAAGGATTTATCTATGAAAATCAACAGTATTGTTCTTCAAGTCTTGTGAGCTTTTGAATGTTTCAACAAGTAGGTAGCTCTGGGAGTATTTTGACAGCGTTTCAGTAATAGCAATGGCGAGAGAGATGTTCTTCAATTAAAAATATCTGCTATTTATACTCTTCGTTCAACGGTCGATGAATCCAGATAAGGCGACAAATCCTTTTTGAATTTCTGACAGTAGAACTCCGTCAATCCTGCTCCACTTCATGGTAAATTGCATTTTGTCAGGGATGCGAATGTTATTTCCATATATGTGCAATCCCGTTGTAACGACCTCTGCCAATGTGACTATTTATCCAAAAATAGTACCAATCTCGTCCCCTTAATCCCAGGCAATTTGTACGATTATGTTATGGCCATCGATCTTTTCCAATTGAGTATTCGATCGAATTTGAATCAACTTTATGCTTGCTCCTGAAACCATTTCTGTCGACAGATCTCTCTTTGTTGAAGACGAATTAATAGTTCCTTACTGTTAAGATATCTGTCGCGGTAAACAAGATTAGACCACTTGCAAATTTCAGCACTGCTGACGTCATCATATCTTCCATTTGAAAATTTCAGCACTGCTGACGTCATCATATATGTTGGGAACATTGTAGCTAAATATGATGGTGACGTCATAATGTCTGATATTCTACTGTGGCTGACGTCATCGAATCTGTTGAAAACAAACGGTGTCGTGTTGAACTAACTGTTACGAAAATTGTCGATAGAAAACTCTACTTGCACTGTTTCCAAAAACAATACTGTAGCGAATTCTAGTGTCAGCAACGAAGAAGGTACTGTTACAAGATCTGTCGAGTAAACTTAACAATGAATATTGTCCTTTGTATTGGTAGAAACTCCACTGTTTCAAAATCTGTTGGCAGTTACTATCATCAATACAATAATCAAGAGCTGTTGGCAGATGTCACCATTCTCAATACTTCATCAACAGTAGATTTCTGACCCGATAACCCAAATAACCAAATCAATAACTCCACTGTTCCAAGATCTGATTCTGAACAACCCAAAACCATAATTGTAGCTTAAACCAATCACTGTTGTCAGCAATAATGATCATCGTGAAAAGATTATTCGAATTTTATCATTAAGTCCAAATCTTTTCTTATTTTTGTTATCACCAAAACTATAAATTTTATCCTAACAAAATCTGTTATAAGAGGGGGAGAAATGTGAGGACTGGGTTCCATAGATCTTTAAAACAAAAAAAAATAAATGAATAAATTAAAATTTTGATAAACGTTATCTTCTTCATCCTCAGATTACATTTTCTCTCTCTTCTCCCACTTTTCCGACCGCCACCGTTTGTTCTCGATTCCGACCACCTCGTTTCTCAAAAATTAAAATAAGTATAGATTCAAAATCCTCTCGACGAGACCTACATTTATATACCACTTTTACAAGATTTTCGTGCGCCTATCGGAAACCAGCCGAAGACCGCCGCCTTCTTTCGTCGAGTCCGGCCACCTCATTGTCGGAAAATAAAAAAGATACATATTCCAAATCCTTGCGACGAAACCTACGATTCTATACCAATTTTTTAGTTGTTGTTGCGATCGCCGAAACCGCCGCCGCCGTCGGATTTTGTATTTTCAGGTCGAGGTGGATTATATTCAGCCTTATTTCCAGTTTTTATGTTGACAATCTGGATTTGTAATATGTGATAATGATATTGATTTCTTGCAATTGTAGGTCAAAGATTGGCTTCAAGTTGAAGTATTGATCGGACTTTGGAACACAGTTAGAAAATATATTCGATAAGCTGAGGATTAAGTAGAGTGTATTTGATTTGGGAATTAGTATTAAATCTTGACAAAGAAAGTATGTGATTGTAGAAATTTAAAAGGTAAAAATAAGGAAAGTTGGAAAGTAAAGTGACTTTAAATGACGATTTGAGATTTCTATTATGTAAGGACATTTATATTGATATTCAGGTTATTTATCTGCAATTGGAGTATTCAGGAGTTCTTGAGGCTAGAATTACTGGTAATTACTGCATTGAGGTACGTAGAGATCATTTAATTTCACGATGTCTGACAGAAACTTGTGATGAGATTGTGTATGATTTATTTGTTATTTGTTGAATTACGTAATATTATATGCTGACTTGCATATTATCAGTTGGTAATTGATGTGCAAAATAAAAATATTTTTTCGTCGACACACATTTGATTTAGTTAGTCACATCAATGCTACTGAACATATCATATTGAGCCTATCTGTCTTTGATAACCGTTCATATTCGGTTGAGATCTTTATATGATATTATGATGTGTGTCATGCGGATTTTGGACACCCTGATTCGGTCCGATTTAGGTAGTTACTGGCTTCGGGAGTGGAGCCATATCCCTTGACACGGTTCACTGAGGGTGAACCATCTCGACCATATGGATTTGCTATATCGATTCTTGATTCCTGATATCCTGAGACGTTGTACCTATACATGCATTGCATTCGTGCACAACATCATTGAATATCTATGTCTTCCGTTGTGAGTTTCTTTGATGTCTCATACTCGGGTTACTGACCCCGAAAGGGGCTGTCGTGTCTTTTGTGTGTGGACATGGCAGGGAGTACATGTGGATCTACTTCAGGCGCTAGAGAGGAGGCGTCAGGAAGTACCAGAGCTCCGTGAGAGTGGGCTGATTTGTTTTGGGTATATATCATTTGTTGTCTCCTATATAGTATGTACATAGTTGACGTTGGTTTTGTACCGGGGAATGCCCTGTGTAACTGTAGTATGTATTATCAAGCCCTATCGGCTTTATGATATTTTGCTGGGATTTTCTTGTTACAGTGTTAGGGTTGCACTGAATTACCTTGTTCTGTTTGTTGAGAATATAATTGAGTTATTTTGAGTATTTGAGTTTTCTGGTATGCCCGATTTATGGGGAGGTCATGCCGAAACAAATATTACAGGCCCAAAAACATGAAAATTTTAACCCACTTTTCCGCTGTTGAGTAGTTAATCGTAATTGCATGTTAATAACTTACGATTAGTATAAATGGCCCTCACAAATCTTCTTCTACTAATCGGATTATGATTGCCCGGGGTACTGAATTTTAAAATAAAAAATTATCCTCCTATCTTGAAAACAACAGAATTAGACATGAGTTATCTGCGTCTAGATCACCTCAACAGAATGGATTTGGTGAAAAGAGGAACTGTACTTTAAAAGAGGGTTCTAGAAGGACAGAGGTTTGACATCTTCATTTGAGATAATACGAGTTCATTTTGTTTGATAATTTAGAGGAAATGTCTTAAAGGTTTGAAGTGTTGATCAAGATTTTTGGAAAATATCAGGATATCATCTATGTAGATGATACTAAAAGAGCTATATGGATTGAAAATATCATTCATTATTCGTTGAAATTCAGAAGGGGCATTTTTGAGTCCAAATGACATTACATTCCATTCGTAATGTCCAAAAAGTACTGTGAAGGCTGTTTTGTAGCGGTCAGATTCTGTAATCTGGATTTGCCAAAATCCTGATTTTAAATCAAATTTGGAGAATAGTTTTGCAGAATGTAATTTATTAATTAAGTCTCTTTTATTCGGGATTGGATATCGTATCCGTTGAAAAAATTTGTTGAGTGGTTTGTAATTGATGACGAGTCGAGGAACACCTCTTTCTAGTTCTGCTTGTTTGACAACATAAATGCAGAACAACTCCAAGGTGATTTGGAGGGTCGGATGAGTTGTTTTGCTAATAAATCTTGAATTTCAATATGACAGTATTGTAGGAATTCTTGATTCATTTGAATAGGTCTGGATTTTGTTGGTATATTTTTTTCGGAGAAATCTTTTTCATAAGGGAGAGAAACCACATGTCGCTTTCTATCCCAGAAGGCATGTGGAAGCTCATGACAGATTTCTTCTGTGATTTGTTTTTCGAGATTACTAATTTTTTGTTTTTATTTGTGGTGTAGGTAGCTGCTCATCAATTTGGAGATAAGAAATTTTGTTAGGATCAAGCGCTTACCACTAGGCCAAAATCTATAGCTGTTAGCCAAGGTGCAACTTTATTTCCTTATAATATGACAGCACAGAGTGCACCTATTATGTGCGTTAGGGTTGGGCTGTTAGGCCAATGAGTCAGGGGAGGTGTGTGTCTAACTGCTTGTGCTGTCTCAATTCCCTTAGAGATCAGTCTTACCCTTTTCCTACCGCCGGCCCTATCCCCAGCAGATCTGGCATCACACTTTTACAGCCCACATGGCCAACCAGATCAAGCGGCACAACGTCAGCAGCTTGACGTACGAGAACTTCCCAGGAGATCACACATCTCAGTACTGTTCTCACCCTTGCACGCTTAACTCAACAAATTTATTCTTTTAAGGAGTTGATATGCTGTTTTTATGCTGGATTATATTAATTTGTTTGAAAATTGATGAGTTCTATACTAAGAAGATTTCTTTTTGTTTTACAGGTGTTACGAAAGAGAACTGAATGTGTCGGCCATGAATTTTGGTGAAAACACCTTTATTGTTTACTTGGAATGGGTAAATTTGAGTTAGAAAATGTGTACCGAGAATCATATCTTGAGATGTATCTCGGACCAGTGTGAATACATTTTTGAAACAGTATCCATTATTACAGATATGCGCTTTTGATAATTTATATCTTACGTCTAAAGGTTTGAATTTGTAGTATATAATTGTTCAGTTTTTTTCTCATAATATTTTGATGGAATTACTCCTTCTTTGAGCACATTGTGATTAGCACCCGAGTCCACGAGAGCGATTAATGTTATTTTGTAATCGTTTATAACCATTTTGATCGTTTCTCTTCTAAAGATTTTATATTTCCATTGTCTGACCTATTCAACCTATGTGTTTGCTGTTTAAGATCATATGGACAAGGATTGGATTTTATTATAATCGTATCCACTCGATTATTTAGCCAGTTTGGCTTAGAACTTCCGGGCATGACATATCCTGTATATTGTTTCCCATTCTGGTTCAGTTGAGTCCCGTTCTGATCATTATACTTGATAGACTCAAGTGTGTCATGTTTCATAATAGCTTTGACAAATTTTATTTTCTTCAATTTGTTTGCTACCAGAACTGACTAAGTACATGCTTCACTCGAGCTGTTTACATCACTATTGAAATCTTATCCACTTTTGTCATTTACTGGCTTTTGAGTTCCATGCTGGTTGTTCAATGAAATAGAAGATTTATTCCACGATTTCACTAGTGGATTTAATCTTAGATTTTCAGTATTAATCTCCTTAGACTTAGTTCACAATATTTCATTTTCCGTCATCAGCTTACTCAACTGTGTATTTAGATTATCTGCTCTCCAAGTTGTGAATCACCTGGTTCATCTGATCTGTCTATTAGACTTTTGTTTTCAGCTTTGACATTCTCAAATGTCTGTAATAACTTCTTGTTCTCGTGGATCATTTTGTTTAGTGCGGAAATTAAGTCATACCGTGTAAAATTCAATATTTGATATGTGAGACCCGAAATTTGAGAAATATTAATTGGATGGATTAATCGGTTTTTAAGATTTCAGATTGGTGCGTGGACAGATCTGGTCATCCAGTTTTCTGTTGGAAGGTTTCGTATGTAATTTTGGGTCAGATTTCATGTGTAGAACAATTCTGGAAAGTTTGTTTATTTTCGAGTTTAGCGTTCAGAGGAGAGATCTGTTTTCGTGGGAGAAATCTGCTAGTGCAAGTACTGTTTAGAAGTCTGCCAGCGTGTTTTAGTAGTAAGTATAAAACGTCGTCGTTTTAGATTAGTTGGTACGACGCCGTTTTGGACTAGCGCTAGTGAGAGATCTGCTGACGTAAGAGGGTCTATTGAATGTGGCGCGGGTTTGATGCGACGCCGTTTCGTGGGAGCAGATGTCTTGAGGAAAGTCTGTTTGTTATTACCAACAGATGTCAAAGTGAGTCAACGTTCCTGTAGTTGAGCGATCGCGTCAGCTGTTGGTATATCAGCAGTTGCGTTTTGGTAGGAAGCAGCAGCAATCCTGACATGGATTTCAGCAGTTGGTGTTAGCGGTGATTTCAGATTTTGTACTGTAGCGTGAGGCATCTACTGTTGAGAGATCTGATGCGTTGTTTATTCAGCAGCTGGTTTGTGAATCAGCTGTTGGTAGCGAGGTGACGTGTCCAGTTGCAACAGTAGTTCTCTACGACGTCGTTTGAGTTAGTAGAGATCTGTTTTGGCATAGAACGAGATCTGTTGCAAGATCTGTTTCCGAGCGGGAATATTAGTTGTGACAACTGGATCTGTCGGTGGAATCTATTCCTATTTTTGGCAGCTGTGGAGTAGCGTATTATTATAAGACTTGGTCTTCAATTGTTTACTAGATCCCATACTTAGAAATATTTCCCGATAGCAAATCTTGTCGCGATACCCTAGTTACTGTTCACAGTAACCTTATCCGTCCTAATTTCCGGTGGTAGACAACTCCGACGAGAGTGAGAGTGGTAGCGTTGTACTCCTCTCGCTAAGGCGCTTTGTTCTATAACTCTTTAGAAGGCTTTGGAGGAGCTGGAAGAGGATCGCAGGATCGCTAAGACATCTCCCTTGCGTAGTTTGCTAGCATAAGGGTTCCCTGTGTGCCAGTAGTTCGTTGGGGTAAGTGAGAATTCTACCTTTAAGCTTTGTTAGAGCTTTCTGATTAAGTTAAGAAAGTAGATAAGCGCTGGTGGAGTTGTAACTCCCAGCTGATGTTGCTTTGTGTTTCAGTCTTTGAGCAGTAGTTTGTGTTGGCTTAGCAGGTGACAGATCTATGTTGCTCGGACTTGGTTGTAGCAGCTGTGTGTGGTAATTGTAGCTCAAAAGTTAAGGTACGGATTTGAGCTTGTTATAGCGTGGAATTGGCAGAGATATTATGTGAGATTGCTGGTTGTGTGAATGGCCGTGTATGCTTGCTGTTGTGGTTGCTGTTTTGCATATTCTTATGCTAGCTGCTGTTATATGCATACATGCATTAATTCACGTTCATTTCATATCCCTGCTGCCTGGTATCTTGTTGTATTGTTGATGTTCTGTTCTTACCAGGATGCGAGGGCGAGCGGCAATACCGCACTCTCATCTCCCTGCTGGGATCTGTTAGCCCTCATGCGCCGAGTGGTTAACTACCATAGTTCATGAGTTGGGAAACGGCAGGTTGAGATGTTTGATGCATCTGGTATTTGGTGTGGTGTAAAGATGAGCGGGTAATTCCCGTATGCTTGTACACATACCAGTGGCCACCATTCGTTGCAGATTCAGTTGAGCTATGTTTGAGTTCCTTGGCTCCCTTCTTCGGTTGAAGCTTTCAGTTGTGTTCTGTGTCTCATGCATAGCATCTGCATTTTATCTTATGCTACTTTCTTTAGCGGTTTCAGTTGCTCTCCGTACTGGGTTTCGACCCCAATGTCCCTCTGGGGCTTGTTTTGTTTGTTGCCTGTGTTTGCTTTCAGGTATTCCAGGTTTTACAGTTGGTCATGGTTTTAACCCAGCTGGTGGTGCCCCAGGAGGTGGATAGAGTGTCCCAGTTATGTATATTATTTATATGCACTGGTATCACCTTGGGTGGGATGTCCCGGGTGATGCTTAAATCTATATAGCTGGCAGTCTTTTAGTACTTGTGTTGTATTCATTCGTTGGGCAATTTGTTGTACTTGACTGTTTGTGGTGTTGCGGATTTATTAAACTGGAATTATTTTGAGTATTGTTGTATTTTAAATTATGTTACTTTTTGTCAGGCGAAAAACAAAAATTTTAGCCACTTTTTAGTTGCTTTCGCTGGTGTTTGCGTGGTTTTACTCTTATATGAGCACGAGGCCTGACATTTTTGGTATCAGAGTTAAGCTGGGATAAGCTTGATTTATTTGATCACACTTGAGTCTAGGCACAGTGTCGTGTGTTGTTTGTGCTTGACTATGTGATTATGTGATGCATATTGTTTGTGTTATGTGCTATCTATGCTGTACTTGTTCTGTGTTACCTTATCCTGTTTAGTTCCTTTGTAGAGAGATGCCGCCTAGACGTAGGGGTAGAGGTAGAGGGCAGTTTCAGGACGAGTCTAGAGATCAGAACAAGGATCAGCATAGTTTCCCTTCTCGTGGTCGTGGTAGACGTGAAGAGGATGAAGTCGATGACTTGACAACCCATGTGGAGAGCATGGAGATTGTGATGGCTAGGTTCCAACGGATGAGTCCCCAGATCTTTAACGGTGACGAGTTTAGTGAGGATGCGGATTCGTGGTTACAGCACATCACTGGTTTGTTCGATCGTGTTCAGTATGATGATATGCTTCGGTTGAGTTTGGTGACCTTCCAGCCGAGGAAGAGTGCGGAGCGTTGGTGGCGTGGCGCTTCGAGGACTCTGGAGGAGACCGGTGTGGAGATCAGTTGGGATAGCTTCTGTGTTGCCTTTCGGCAGGAGTACGTCCCAGAGTCGTACATTAACGCTCGTGAGCGAGAGTTCGATCATTTGGAGCAAGGTATGATGTCGGTGCGTGAGTATGCCCGTAGGTTTTCTTCTCTGTTGGCATATGTCCCGCATGTTGCTGGCCGGGAGAGGGCCAAGAGGACCAAGTTTATTGTGGGTTTAGACGAAGAGTTGTATACTTTGGTTTTGTCGAGCAAACCAAAGAGCTATGCAGAGGCTGTGGATAGCGCTATTGATATCGAGGAAGGTCTGCGGAGCCGAAGGTCGCGTGCTAGACCTCAGGGTGCTCAGAGTGGTCGTCCCACTGTTCAGGGAGCGCAGTCTTATCATTCTTCCCAGTCTGCTCATCAACCCCAGCAGCAGCAGCAGCAGTTGGATCAGCAGTCTGTCCGTCAGAGGTTCCGACATCGTGGCCATCAGTTTAAGAAGAAGTCTTGTTCTGGTTCTTCTGGTTCTGGCAGCTCTAGTAGCAGTGGTTCTAGGGCAGAGTTTTGTGGCTTTTGTGGAGGCAAGCATCCATCGACTCGGTGCGTTGGTGTTCAGGGCTCTTGTAATATCTGTGGTCAGTATGGGCATTTCACGAGAGTGTGTTCGTCAGCTGGATCACAGCAAGCCGCAGCCCCACCTCAGGATCGAGGAGGATCGTCTAGGGGTCGTTCCCCTCAGTTTCCGCAACCTAGGGTTGGAGAGACACAGTTTAGGCCATACCAGTTGCTTGGTCCGTCGCGTTTCGAACAGTCGTCTCAGCAGCATTTCTCTGGACCCCAACATGTTCAAGCGAATGCCATTACGAGGGAGCAAGCGGAGGGCGCGCCGAGCGGAGTGATTGCAGGTAACTGTTATGTCTTTGATTTTCCTGCACGAGTTTTGTTTGACACTGGCGCATCGCATTCGTTTATTTCTGATTCTTTTGTGATCGAGCATGGTCTGCATACCTTTCCTTTGCGTTATGTTGTGTCTGTTTCTACTCCTGGCGGTGCGAGCTTGTACTCCCAATAGGTTTTGCTGAATGGCGTTCTGAGTTTTGGTGAGCATGTGTTGATGGCGAATTTGATGTTGTGGGATTTTGACTGCATAGTGGGAATGGACGTGTTGTCCAGCTATAGGGCCTCCTTGGATTGTTTCCATGGGATCGTGCGTTTTAGGCCTCAGTCAGGTGAGAAATGGAATTTCTATGGTGCGGATTATCAGTTGAAGATTCCGCTAGTCTCTGCAATGGAGATGTTCAGCTTGTTGTCGGCGGAGAACGTGGGTTTTATGATTTACGCGTTGGATGCTTCTTCTTCTTTGCATGTGCAGCTCAGCGACGTTCCAGTGGTGCGTCATTTTCCAGATGTGTTTTCGGAGGAGATTCCTGGTTTTCCTCCGAGGAGGGAGATTTACTTTAGCATTGAGTTGGTGCCTGGCACAGCTCCGATTTCGCGTGCATCGTATCGTTTAGCGCCTGCTGAGTTGAGAGAGCTCAAGGTGCAACTGGATGATTTGCTGGAGAAAGGTTTTATCAGACCTAGCATTTAGTCGTGGGAGCGCCTATCTTGTTTGTCAAGAAGAAAGATGGCACAATGAGAATGTGCATTGACTTCCGTCAGCTGAAAAAAGTTACTGTTAAGAATAAGTACCCGTTGCCGAGGATCGACGACTTGTTTGGCCAGTTTCAAGGCTCTGCTGTATATTCGAAGAACGATTTACGTTCAGGGTACCATCAGTTGAGAGTTAGAGATCAAGATGTTGCGAATAATGCTTTTCGTACCAGGTACGGGCATTTTGAGTTTCTGGTAATGCCTTTCGGATTGACCAATGCTCCTGCAGTCTTCATGGATTTGATGAACCGAGTCTTCCGAGAGTTTATAGATCAGTTTGTGATAGTGTTCATCGACGACATCTTGGTGTATTCGAAGACTCCTTCGGAGAACAAGGAGCATTTGAGAGTTGTCCTTCAGATTGAGAGACTCGCAGCTGTATGCCAAGTTTTCTAAGTGCGAGTTCTAGCTGGATCGCGTTGTGTTTCTGGGTCATGTGATTTCAGCGGATGGCATTTCTGTGGATCCCAGTAAGGTTGATGCTGTTTTGAACTGGGAGCGACCTAGGAATGTGTCTGAGGCTCGTAGTTTATTGGGTCTGGTTGGCTATTACTGTCGTTTTATAGAGCGTTTCTCTAGTATAGCTAGGCCGATGACTCAGTTGACTCAGAAAGACAAGCGGTTTGTTTGGACTGAGCAATGCGAGAATGCTTTTCAATTGTTCAAGGAGAAGTTTACTACTGCGCCTGTGTTGGCTTTGCCGTCTGGTTCAGGTGGCTTCATCGTGTTTTCTGATGCTTCGCTCAATGGATTGGGCTGTGTGTTGATGCAGCATGGTCGAGTCATTACGTATGCCTCACGGCAGTTGAAACCGCACGAGACTCGATATCCAGTTCATGATTTGGAGCTAGCAACTGTGGTCTTTGCGTTGAAGATTTGGCGCCACTATCTGTATGGCGAGCAGTTCGTGGTGTACTCGGACCACAAGACTTTGCAGTATTTTTTTTCGCAGCCTGACTTGAATATGAGACAGTGTAGGTGGATGGAGCTACTGAAGGATTTTGATTGCGAGATCAAGTACCAGCCTGGGAAAGTTAATGTAGTGGCGGATGCGTTGAGCAGAAAAGCTCAAGGAGATATGCTTGCGTCGTTGTATGTTTCTAAAGACCGTGAGCATCTTAGCACTACTGGTTGGAGGTTTTACCCGGTTGAGGGAAAGTTAATGTAGTGGCGGATGCGTTGAGCAGAAAAGCTCAAGGAGATATGCTTGCGTCGTTGTATGTTTCTAAAGACCGTGAGCATCTTAGCACTACTGGTTGGAGGTTTTACCCGGTTGAGGATTATGTTGTGGTTTCTTCTTTCCAAGTTGAGCCATAGATCATTTCGAACATTAGAGCGGCTCAAAGAACAGATCCTTCCATCCATGAGTTGAAGTTGAAGGTCAGGGCTGGTCAACTTAAGGACTATTCTGTTTCGTCCGATGGTTGTTTGCGTTTCCGTGGTTGATTGGTTGTGCCCAATCTGATAGATCTTCGGGAGGAGATCCTTGGAGAAGCGCATTGCAGTAGACACAGTGTTCATCCTGGTGCACGGAAGAAGTACCATGCATTGAAGCCGCACTTTTGGTGGGCTGGTTTGAAGAGTGACGTTGCTGGTTTTGTTGCTCGTTGCTTGAACTGTCAGCAGGTCAAGGATGGAAGGATGAGACCTGGTGGTCTGTTGCAGAGTTTGGAAGTGCCCCAATGGAATTGGGAGCACATAGCTATTGATTTTGTGACGCATTTGCCTCGTTCCAACAGAGGTTGCGATGCGATTTGGGTTGTAATCGACAGATTGTCGAAGTCTGCACATTTTATTCCCTATGGTATGACGTTCTCTTTGAATAAAATGGTGAAACTGTACGTAGATTTTGTGGTTGGAGTGCCTGTTTCAATTGTTTCTGACCTAGATTCAAGGTTTACTTCCAGGTTTTGGAAGACTTTGCAAGCAGCTTTGGGTACCAGATTGGCTATGAGTACAATGTATCACCCCCAGACAGATGGTCAATCTGAGAGAACTATCCAGACGTTGGAGGATATGTTAAGAGCTGTTGTGATGGATTTTGGTGGTTGCTGGCAAGACGCGTTGTCTTTAGTTGAATTTTCCTACAATAACAGCTACCAAGTGACGATTGGTATGGCACCGTTTGAAGCTTTGTACGGCAGGAAGTGCAGATCGCCAGTATGTTGGGAAGAAGTGGGGGAGAAGCAGCTGTCTGCCCTAGATTTTGTGCAGCAGATGAAGGATCATGTGGATCTTATTCGACAGCGGATGAAAGCTGCCCAGGATCGCCAAGCCAGTTATGCGAATAAGAGGCGTCGAAGTCTAGAGTTTCAGGTTGGTGATCTCGTTTTCCTTAAAATTTCTCATTTCAGAAGTGTTATGTGCTTTGGACACAAGGGAAAGTTAGCCCCTCGTTACGTTGGACCATATGAGATTGTTGAGAGGATTGTCCCTTTGGCGTATCGGCTGTTGTTTCCACCAGAATTGTCTTCTCTATATGATGTATTTCATGTTTCCATGTTGAGGAAGTACGAGCCAGATCCGTCTCATGTGTTGAGAACTGACGAGGTTGAGCTAGATCAGACGTTGAGTTACGTTGAGTATCCCTTGCGGATTCTAGACAGAAAAGAGAAATAGTTGAGGAATAAAACCATCTATATGATGTATTTCATGTTTCCATGTTGAGGAAGTACGAGCCAGATCCGTCTCATGTGTTGAGAACTGACGAGGTTGAGCTAGATCAGACGTTGAGTTACGTTGAGTATCCCTTGCGGATTCTAGACAGAAAAGAGAAATAGTTGAGGAATAAAACCATTCCGTTGGTGATGGTTCAGTGGAGAAAACATGGTAGGGAAGAAGCTACTTGGGAATTGGAAGAGAAGATGCAACGTGAGTGGCCGCATCTGTTTGAGTGATGTTGTATCAGATTCCAGTATTTGGTTAGTTTTTGGTTGTTCTTTTCCCTAGTTGTTGATTGATGTTTGCTCAGTTATCTTGAACTCTTGGCTATGTTCTGCGTGAACTTTTGTTTTGATAGCCTGCTGTTGAGTTGTGTTTCTGGAATTGTTGCTTGATTTCGAGGACGAAATCCTGTTTTAGTGGGGGAGGAATGTGAGACCCAAAATTTGAGAAAGATTAATTGGATGGATTAAGGTTTTTAAGATTTCAGATTGGTACGTGGATAGATCTGGTCATCCAGTTTTCTGTTGGATGTTTCGTATGTAATTTTGGGTCAGATTTCATGTGTAGAAAAATTCTGGAAAGTTTGTTTATTTTCGAGTTTAGCGTTCAGAGGAGAGATCTGTTTTCGTGGGAGAAATCTGCTAGTGCTAGTACTGTTTAGAAGTCTGCCAGCGTGTTTTAGTAGTAAGTATAAAACGTCGTCGTTTTAGATTAGTTGGTACGACGCCGTTTTGGACTAGCGCTAGTGAGAGATCTGCTGACATAAGAGGGTCTGTTGAATGTGTCACGGGTTTGATGCGATGCCGTTTCACGGGAGCAGATGTCTTGAGGAAAGTCTGTTTGTTATTACCAACAGATGTCAACGCGAGTGAACGTTCCTGTAGTTGAACGATCGCGTCAGCTATCAGCTGTTGCGTTTTGGTAGGAAGCAGCAGCAATGCTGACGTGGATTTCAGCAGTTGGTGCTAGCGGTGATTTCAGATTTTATACTGTAGCGTGAGGCATCTTGTCAGGCCCCGTGCTAATTACCAACAATTAACACATAAAAAAAAA
>KV005135.1:1122-28218 GCA_001598015.1 Dorcoceras hygrometricum
AAAATAGGTTTCTTTAGTGGGTACACGGAGCCCAATCAAGCGATCATGGACCCGAATAATATCAGCCATCCATGACCCCCAAAAGGTAGTTTCCGATTGCAACCGGTGCAACCTCCATGTATTCACCTCACGTCCAGTAAGGGCCCAATAATATGACGCCGTTTACTATCACGTGTCAAGATTGACCCATCAATGTTGAGTCGTGAAGGACGGTCCCCTTAACGTTCCCAATAATATGAGCCAACGTTAAAGGGAGTTCCAACCGACTCACAACAATTGTCAATGGCGTGGACAGCTTTCCGACATACATGATCCCCTCAATAATATGAGCCGGGCCATGTATACGGGTAGCATCGACGTACACCCATTGTTGATGGAAGGTAGGGTTAATTTAAACAAATTTAAATACCCTTTTAGTTTATCGAATAAACATTTTATCTTGATATAAGTTTTAAATCATATTTAAAACGAGGGATTTTATTTTTGAAAAATTTTGGTCTCATGCATATTTAAATCTAATTTAAAACATGCAGCATGCGGATTCAACTATATATCAACATATATAATGTAACATTAGGATGATCGATCGCAAGAGCTATGCGGTCCGTGGTTGCCAGTCACGGACCTGGGTCCAATCGTAGGGGTAATGCAATATGCAATGCAATCCTATTACAAAACTTTCCGGTTTTACAGATCTTCGGTCTTCAATATCTTGATCGTCATCGTCCACCGTCTTCGGATGTCCTCCCACTAAATCTAGTAATTTACATTTAAATTTACTATGACAAATAAGGGATACATTTATCAAGGGGTGGGAACGGGCCACAAACAGGCCCACTTTAAATGATAATCAAATATATAAAAACCGAAATCATACAAAACCTATTGCATACACCTAACACATTGGGCACGGCTCTCGATCACCCCAATCATTCAATTAATCTAATTAACATGCATAAATTAAATAATCTAATTATTTATCGTAAAATCATATTCTAATTACGAAATCGTATTTTTTATAATAAAATCGTATTTTGCCGATAAAACAGATTTTAATCAACAAAATCATATTTCATTATAAAATAATATTTCATAATTAAAATAACATTTTACTAATTTTAATTGTATCATATTGGGCTTAAAACAATTCTAGGCCCAAAAACTTAAAATTTCAAAATCGATCAAAACGGGCCCGATATCGCATACCGGCCCGAAAACTTCACGGGCTGCCCAGGACAGGCCCGAACCAAACCCTAGAAAAAATCAGACCAGCCATCACGACATCGCCGGAGACTCGCCGGAGCGGCGGCCGGCGCCGGCGCCAACACCACGAAAAACCACGGCGGCAGCGCACGACGCCGCGCGCAACAGCGCGCCTCCATGCAGCGACGTCGCGCATCATTCTCGCACGGCCGCGGGCCAGTGGTCGGCCATCAACGCACGAGATCGCATGGACAGCAGCAACCACTCGCGCAGCCCTGCGCAAAAAACCAACGAGAGCCGGCCGCCTTTCGCGCGGCCAGCGAGCGTCCAGCGTGCGCCACGGAGCTTCAACGCGTTATTAATTTTAAATTTAATTTTTGAGTTATGGGTCAAGTTCAAGTTTTGGGGCTGAGTTACATTTTAAGGGTCTAGGCTTTTGGGTTTAGAATTAGTAGGCCAGTCACTTGAATCAGTCCTTGATCGGGGAAGGAAAAATGTAGTAGCCCGTAAATATATATTTAATTATATATGTAATATTTCACGTATATGGATATGTTAATGTTTAAAGAAAATTAAACATATGTTGACGGGCTAAACCTTACAGGCTGCATATTTTACAGCGTACACACATCATTAAAATTTTACGAAATGTTAAGGCATGAATGAAAAGAAATTATTTTCAGGGATTTGAAGTGGTTTGTGGCAAGTAATGATGAGTGTGTTGGGGATCCGGATCGCGCCCCTCGGCTAGGCAGCGGAAGAACAGAAAAATAGATGCCGGGAGACGATCAATACAATAAAACAATTAACAATTAATGTCTTTCATAGGGTGTTCAAAACACTACCTTGCTGGCACTTGTGCCTGGCTCCGACCGGTTTCGTAAAAAAGCGGCACTTCACGGTAGACTGCGGTAGATAACGCCAATCCGGTCCACGACCGGATACGAGACTCCTTCGTCACCCTGCACTAGAAGGCGTGACGAGATCTGCGCAGACGGATTCTCCTCGTCGAATTGGCCGGAAACGATTTTCCGGTGAAGACGGGCGGCGGCGGCGGCGCACGTGGGCGGCGGCGGTGGCGTATATGGAGAGGAGGGGAGGCGGCCAAGTCACTAGGTTTAGGGTTAAGTTGAGTTGTTGTGTATGTTGAATTCTAGGTTAGGCTTAATTAAATAAGCTTAAGTGTTGGACTTGGACCGGCCCAACGGGCCCGGGTCCAACGATGAACATTCAGTTCATCTCCACCATCGAGACTTCATCGTAACTCCGATCGCCGATCAGATCGGACCGATCGATTCAGTTTCCAAAACTGAACGCAATGATTTGGAAAACCGTTTTTCAGAACCCCAGTGCAAAATGACCGTTTTGCCCCTCAACAGCGGGAAACTCCGGTTTGACCCATGTTGATTTTTAGGAAGTCGCACTCCCAAAATCCTCTTCGTATGCTCAACACATTGAGCTGAGTATCCGTGCGGGAATCTCGAATCCAGTACTTGTGTGACCCTCAATGGTTCAGGGATACAGCTAACCGTGGGCCCACAACCATTTTGGCTCCGGAATCACAATTCCGGACTTGCCCAACGGATCATGGTAAGAGCGTCTAGCAACATCGCCCCATGATCCCCTAGGTATCACTGATAGTGACTGCAAGAACCAGTTGGTCATGATTAGCGTACAGTACGGTCCTTTCAATCCATATATCCCGATCAGATCAACGACCATTGGTAAATCGAGAGTCGCTATAGATCCGATAGCTATGCATACATCTTGGAGATCGAATAGTGACATCTCGAGTTTAACTAGGTAAACACATTTACCTAAAACACTTCTAGTACTCTGGCCAGATATTTATACACTATTATCCCCTCAGATAGCATAGGATATCCACGCATGTCTGCGAGCGGTGAATCCTCGACAACGATGCATCGACTCCTACATGCATCGGGGTCTCACCCAATCCCGACGCCTTATGACCCCAAGTGAGTCGACAAACGGGTCAAAGTGAGACGCCTATCATGTAGAGTCTCAATGACGTTTCGTGTCGTGAGGACTAATCAGTACAACCAAGACCTCGGACTTATCCACTCGAAAAATGGTAACCACTTGGAAAGTCCGAAGGAGGGTAGTTCGATAGATCACCAGGTCACTATCTATCTGCATGCTCAGAACATCACAATGTTCCCTACCAATGAAAAATGGTACTTCGCATCGCAGATACTAGTCTCGAACTCGGGCGGCCTTATCCTCATTTTGACGGCCCAATCGACTAGGAACATGTTTAGAATACATAGTGACGATGTGTTTCATGATAGCCGTCATACCCACTATCACATCTAACATACACTTTAGTGCATTCTAGGTCTTTACTCAACGCAATTGTAAATCATTACACACATAATGAAAGTAAAGAACGCCATATAAATAAATGCGAATATCATATATAAAGATTGTTTCATACAAGAGTCTATAAACCCACACGCCACAAGTTGGCTAGTTGGGCATCTACTCTAACATTATGGATCTGATGAACCGAGTTTTTAGAGAGTTCATTGATCAGTTTGTGATCGTGTTCATTGATGACATCTTGGTATACTCGAAGACTCCTTTGGAGCATAAGGAGCATTTGCGTATTGTCCTTCAGACGTTGAGAGACCAGCAGTTGTATGCAAAGTTCTCGAAGTACGAGTTTTGGCTGGATCGCGTCGTATTCTTGGGTCATGTTATTTCAGCCGATGGGATTTCTGTAGATCCTAGCAAGGTTGATGCCGTTCTGAACTGGGAACATCCCAGGAATGTATCTGAGATTCGTAGTTTCTTGGGTCTGGCTGGCTATTATCGTCGCTTCATTGAAGGATTCTCTAGTATAGCAAAGCCGATGACTCAATTGACCCAGAAGGACAAGAGGTTTGTTTGGACTGAGCAGTGTGAGAATGCGTTTCAACTGCTCAAGGAGAAGCTGACTACTGCGCCTGTGTTGGCTCTACCGTCCGGATCAGGTGGTTTCGCTGTTTGTTCTGACGCTTCGCTCAATGGATTTGGCTGTATGTTGATGCAAAATGGTCGAGTCATTGCGTATGCCTCGTGGCAGTTGAAACCGCATGAGACTCGTTATCCAGTCCATGATTTGGAGCTCGCAGCGGTGGTTTTTGCGCTGAAGATCTGGCGTCATTACTTGTACGGCGAGCAGTTTGTGGTATACTCCGACCACAAGAGTTTGCAGTATCTGTTTTCGCAGCCTGACCTGAACATGAGACAACGTTGTTGGATGGAGCTGCTAAAGGACTTTGATTGTGAGATCAAGTATCATCCTGGGAAGTCGAATGTAGTGGCCGATGCTTTGAGCAGGAAGGCTAGTGAGATGCTTGCGTCGTTGTACATATCTAAGGATCAGAAGCATCTTAACACTACGGGTTGGAGATTCTACCCGGCTGAGGATTGCGTTGTGGTTTGTGGCCGATGCTTTGAGCAGGAAGGCTAGTGAGATGCTTGCGTCGTTGTACATATCTAAGGATCAGAAGCATCTTAACACTACGGGTTGGAGATTCTACCCGGCTGAGGATTGCGTTGTGGTTTCATCGTTTCAAGTGGAGCCGCAAATAGTTTTGACCATTCGAGCAGCTCAAAGGACTGATCCTTCCATCCACGAGTTGAAGTTGAAGGTCAGGGCTGGCGAATTGGAGGATTATTCTGTTTCTTCCGATGGTTGCTTGAGGTTTCGTGGCAGGCTGGTTGTGCCTAACCTCATTGATTTTAAGGAGGAGATCCTTCGAGAAGCGCACTGTAGCAGACACAGTGTTCATCCTGGTGCACGGAAGATGTACCACGCTTTGAAGCCGCACTTTTGGTGGGATGGCCTGAAGAGCGATGTTGCTGGTTTTGTCGCTCGTTGTTTAAACTGTCAGATGGTAAAGGCCGAAAGGATGAGACCCGGTGGTCTGTTGCAGAGTTTGGAAGTGCCCCAATGGAATTGAGAGCACATAGCTATAGATTTCATGACGCATCTGCCTCGTACCAGCAGAGGATGTGATGCTATTTGGGTGGTTATAGACCGACTGTCGAAGTCTGCACATTTTATTCCCTATGGAATGACTTTCTCGTTGAAGAATATGGCAAAACTGTACGTTGATTTTGTTGTTAGACTGCATGGTGTGCCCATTTCGATCGTTTTTGATCGAGATCCGAGGTTTACTTCCAAGTTTTGGAAGAGTTTGCAAACAACTTTGGGTACCAGATTGGCTATGAGCACAGCGTATCACCCCCAGACAGATGGCCAATCTGAGCGAACTATCCAGACGTTGGAGGATATGTTGCGAGCTGTTGTGTTGGATTTCGGAGGTAGTTGGCAAGACGCGTTGTCTTTAGTGGAGTTTTCCTATAATAACAGCTACCAAGTAACGATTGGCATGACGCCTTTTGAGGCTTTGTATGGTAGAAAGTGCAGATCGCCGGTATGTTGGGAAGAAGTAGGGGAGAAGCAGCTATCTGCCCCTGACTTTGTGCAGCAAATGAAGATCATGTTGATCTTATTCGAAAGTGGATGAAAGCTGCCCAGGATCGCCAAGCCAGTTATGCGAATAAGAGGCATCGACCTCTAGAGTTTCAGGTTGGTGATCAGATGTTTCTCAAGGTTTCTCCATTTCGCATTGTTATAGAAGCAGCTATCTGCCCCTGACTTTGTGCAGCAAATGAAGATCATGTTGATCTTATTCGAAAGTGGATGAAAGCTGCCCAGGATCGCCAAGCCAGTTATGCGAATAAGAGGCATCGACCTCTAGAGTTTCAGGTTGGTGATCAGATGTTTCTCAAGGTTTCTCCATTTCGCATTGTTATGCGTTTTGGACGCAAGGGAAAGGTAGCCCCTCCTTATGTTGGTCCGTATGAGATTGTTGAGAGGATTGGCCCTTTAGCGTATCGGCTGTTGTTGCCGCTAGAGTTGTCTTCTCTGCATGATGTCTTCCATGTTTCCATTTTGAGGAAGTATGAGCTAGATCCATCTTATGTGCTTAGAACAGACGAGGTTGAGCTAGATCAGTCGTTGAGCTATCAAGAATATCCCTTGCAGATCCTTGGCAGAAAAGAGAAACAGTTGAGGAATCAGACCATTCTGTTGGTGATGGTACAATGGAGCAAACATGGAAGGGAAGAAGCTACTTGGGAGCTGGAAGAAAAGATGCAGCGCGACTGGCCGCATCTGTTTGAGTAGCTGTTGAGCTAAATTTCCAGTAGTTTGTAGCTTTTGGTTGTATTTCTTCCTTAGTTGTTGTTAATTGTTTGCTCAGTAATCTTGAACTCTTGGCCATGTATTAGGCGAGTTCCTGTTCTGTATTTTGCTGTTGTGTTGTGTTCCAGAGTTTTTGTTGGGATTTCGGGGACGAAATCATTTTTAGTGGGGGATAAATGTGAGACCTGATTCTGATGTAAGATTAATCGTTGGATTAATCGGATTTTAGATTTCTGGTGGTTCAAATCTCTGTTTGGAAGTTTGGTTGGTATTTTCGTGTCAGATTTCAAATTTTAAGCAATTCTGGTAGTTTTCGTATTTTTGAGTAGAGATCTGGTTTTGTGGTGAGAGCTGGTCGGTGGTGAATCCAGTCGCAACACTTAATTGGTAGCACGAGAATTCGATACGCAGTTGTTTTTATGAAATCTAGATGCATTGTGTTTCAGTGAAGTCTGGTAGCGTGTTTGTATCCAGCTGCTGCTTTATCTTGTTTGTTGAGGGCGAAACGGTAGCGTTTTGATAAGTTGGTGCGACGCCGTTTTGAGTGTTGCGTCTGGCACCAGCTGCAAGAGATCTGTTCGCGTGTGTGTCGTCTGATTGTCCAACTGAGAGCAGATGTCAACGATGGTCAACTCTACTGTAGCTTGCGTCTGGTTGTTTTGCGTGAGAGCTAGCGACTGGATGACATAGGATGTGCATCGTCGTTTTAGTTAGCGCTAAGGAATCCAGTCGATGGGTTAGCAACCAGCTGTTGGGTCTGTGTGACGCCGTTTTACTAAGTTTGAACGCAGCGTTTTGATGCAACGTCTGGTACCAGCTTTTGGGTGTTAGATAATCCAGCTTTTGGATTTGAGAACCAGTCGTTGGGTGGTTTTGCGTCGTCTGGTTTTGTCGATGGACTTCTTAACCAGCTTTCACGTGTGTACTTATAGGAAGACTTGGTCTTTGATTTGAGATACCAGATCCCATACTTAGCGAAATATTCTCCCAATTGTCGACCTCTGTTCTTCGAACCCTAGAATACTGTTCACCGTGAGTTTTCCCGACGAATTCCTGTCGTTTTCGGCCACCGTTTTGGATGTTCGAGGTAGCGTTGGACTCATCTCGAAAAGCTCTTTCGATTGATACCCTTCTGGGAGGCTGTAGTTGGCTAGAGCAAGATCGCAAAGTTGCTGATTTTGGCCGCGTGCTGGTAGAACTTCGAATTGTTGTTGAGATCTTAGTCTTAGCCTTTGTTTAAGCTTCCTGTTTGTGGTATTGTTGGAATCAGCTACTGGTGTGAGTGTATGACTCCCAGCCGTGCTTTCTATGTATTAGCGTCCCTTGAGATTATTGCCCTGTATGTTTCGGCAGGTTGTCATCCAGATTTCTTGGGACCTTTGCGGTGGTAATTGTTACACAGAATTGAGGTACGGATCTTGAGCTTGTAATTCAGCGTGGAACCTGGCTTGGATAAATTTGCGAGATGGCTGTGTTTTTCCGTGCGGTGTTGTTGCTCTGTGTGAGAGCTGTGTATGCTTACCGTGTGTAATTGTTGTGTTGCATATGGTTATATGTTTGTTGTTCCAGCATGTTGCATACACGCATTCCATTCAGCTATTGCAGCCTTTGTTCGTTGTTGTTTCTCTGTTTTCTTACCAGGATGCGAGGGCGAGCGGTGATTCCGCACTCTCATTTCCCCTATGCGCCGAGTGGCTAGCTACCACAGTTCATAGGTTGGGTTGTTGATGCATCTGGTAAGGGTGGGCGAGTAGGGGTGAGTGGGTAGCACCCACATGTCCTACACTCGCCGTGGCCACATATTCTGTTGCAGATTTCCGTTGAGATGTGCATTGAGTTCTTTGGCTCCCTTCCTTGGTTATAGCCTTCGGCTGTTGTCCCTGGTTGCATGCATATCATTTGCATTTTATTCTTGCTGTTTACTGCTGTCTTATATTTGCTCTACGTACTGGGGTTTGACCCCATGTCCCTCTGGGGCTAGGTTGTTTTCCCTGTTTGTGTTGTTTAGATCTCTGTTTGGAAGTTTGGTTGGTATTTTCGGGTCAGATTTCACAATTTAAGCAATTCTGGTAGTTTTCGTATTTTTGAGTAGAGATCTAGTTGTGAGATCTGGTTTTGTGGTGAGAGCTGGTCGGTGGTGAATCCAGTCGCAACACTTAATTGGTAGCGCGAGAATTCGATACGCTATCGTTTTTATGAAGTCTGGATGCATTTTGTTTCAGTGAAGTCTGGTAGCGTGTTTGTATCCAGCTGCTGCTTTATCTTGTTTCTTGAGGGCCAAACGGTAGCGTTTTGATAAGTTGGTGCGACGCTGTTTTGAGTGTTGCGTCTGGTACCAGTTGCAAGAGATCTGTTCGCGTGTGTGTCGTCTGGTTATCCAGCTGAGAGCAGATGTCAACGATGGTCAACTCTACTGTAACTTGCGTCTGGTTGTTTTGTGCGATAGCTAGTGACTGGATGACGTAGGATGTGCGTCGTCGTTTTAGTTAGCGCTAAGGAATCCAGTCGATGGGTTAGCGACCAGCTTTTGGGTCTGTACGACGCCGTTTTACTAAGTTGGAAAGCAGCATTTTGATGCAACGTCTGGTACCAGCTTTTGGGTGTTAGATAATCCAGCTTTTGGATTTGAGAACCCGTCGTTGGGTGGTTTTGCGTCGTCTGGTTTTGTCGATGGACTTCTTAACCAGCTTTCACGTGTGTACTTATAGGAAGACTTGGTCTTCGATTTGAGATACAAGATACCATACTTAGCGAAATATTCTCCCAATTGTCGACCTCTGTTCTTCGAACCATGGAATACTGTTCACCGTGAGTTTTCCCGGCGAATTCCCGTCGTTTCCGACCACCGTTTTGGGCGTTCGAGGTAGAGTTGGACTCCTCTCGAAAATCTATTTCGATTGATACCCTTCTGGGAGGCTGTAGTTGGCTAGAGCGAGATCGTGAAGTTGCTGATTTTGGCCGCGTATTGGTGCGTGCAGGTAGAACTTCGAATTGTTGTTGAGATCTTAGTCTTAGCCTTTGTTTAAGCTTCCTGTTTGTGGTATTGTTGGAATCAGCTGCTGGTGTGAGTGTATGACTCCCATCCGTGCTTTCTATGTATTAGCGTCCCTTGAGATTATTGCCCTGTGTGTTTCGGCAGGTTGTCATCCAGATTTCTTGGGACCTTTGCGGTGGTAATTTTTACACAGAATTGAGGTACGGATCTTGAGCTTGTAATTCAGCGTGGAACCTAGCTTGGATAAATTGCGAGTTGGCTGTGTTTGGATTGCCGTGCGGTGTTGTTGCTCTGTGTGAGGGCTGTGTATGCTTACCGTGTGTAATTGTTGTGTTGCATATGGTTATATGTTTGTTGTTTCAGTATGTTGCATACACGCATTCCATTCAGCTATTGCAGCCTTTGTTCGTTGTTGTTTCTCTGTTTTCTTACCAGGATGCGAGGGCGAGCGGTGATTCCGCACTCTCATTTCCCCTATGCGCCGAGTGGCTAGCTACCACAGTTCATAGGTTGGGTTGTTGATGCATCTGGTAAGGGTGGGCGAGTGGGTAGCACCCACATGTCCTACACTCACCGTGGCATATTATGTTGCAGATTTCCGTTGAGCTGTGCATTGAGTTCTTTGGCTTCCTTCCTTGGTTGTAGCCTTCGGCTGTTGTCCCTGGTTGCATGCATAGCATCTGCATTTTATTCTTGCTGTTTACTGCTGTTTTATAGTTGCTCTCGGTACTGGGGTTTAGTTGTTTTCCCTGTTTGTGTTGTTTTCAGGAAACCCAGGTTTTACAGCTGGTCGTGGTTTTAACCCAGCTGGTGGTGTCCCAGGAGGTGGTTAGAGTATCCCAGTTGCGTATAGCATATTTATATGTATCAGTTGAGCTAGCCAGGGGATGCCCTGGCTTTGTTGTTGTATCCAGTGGTTGGAGTCTGATAATTGTGTTCGTATGCTATACTGATGATATTACTGTGTTGTTTTGTTGGTTTCTTAAACTGGGATATCTATTTTGAGTATCGCACTATTTTAAAGTATATTGTTTTAAACCGTCAGGCCAAAAGCGAAAATTTTACCCGCTTTTTGATAGCTTCCGCATGTATTTGTATGCTTTATCTCTGATTTGAGCACGAGGCCTGACAGTCATCATGCGTAACGTCACATCCACATTTTCTCTCTCTAGTACCTTTTTGCATTCTTGTTTATATCTATGGCGTTTCCTTTTACTCCAACACTTACCTTGCGCAAATTGTCTCTCTAGCATCTCTTGTGTATTGCTCTCTGTGTGTTCTTGTCGCAGATTCTCTTTTTAGGCGTTCTCTTGTTCGTTATACTATCAAAATGGCATCTTCTTACATCTCCAACGCTCTGCAAATCAACTTCGACTCTATTTTAGGGATTCAGGACAACGATGGTACGGTGAACATGTTCCGAGCCCTAGAGGCTACTGGGCTTAGAGGTTTTCTAGGTTGTCCGTCAGTATTATATGAGCAGGAACTTGAACAGTTCTTTGACACCACTCTTATCCAAGATGGTGATGTTACATGTGCCGTCTCAGGAAAATATGTCGAAATTTCTATAAGTAGGTTTTCCGTGGTATTCAATCTTCCTACTGATGGGTTAATCGATTTGTCAGATGTACAAAATGATTTGGTTTTGCAGGAAAGAACTCTGTTCTCTAATTCTGGTAAGCCTGTTCAGTTCTCATGCAAGAAGAGACTGCTGAAATATGAGTTTCGTTTGTTGAACGATATCTTGGAAAAAATCCATTCTCTTATCCAAGATGGTGATGTTACATGTGCCGTCTCAGGAAAATATGTCGAAATTTCTATAAGTAGGTTTTCCGTGGTATTCAATCTTCCTACTGATGGGTTAATCGATTTGTCAGATGTACAAAATGATTTGGTTTTGCAGGAAAGAACTCTGTTCTCTAATTCTGGTAAGCCTGTTCAGTTCTCATGCAAGAAGAGACTGCTGAAATATGAGTTTCGTTTGTTGAACGATATCTTGGAAAAATCCATTACTGTGAAACCGGGTTCCTTTGATGCTGTAACCCACGAAAAATTTTTGATGATGATTGCTATTCATTTCGGGATTAAGGTAAACTGGAGCGAAATTCTGTTTGAGGTCTTGAAGGAAATGGTGGATAGAACCACCAGAAGAGCCAAGGGGTTTGCTGCTCAAATTTGTGTTCTTCTGAAGGGCGACCTTGTTGTTACTCTGGGAGAGGCGAAGACCTTCCCTCCTTTGAAAATTCTCTCTGAAAAGACGGTAAACACTTACGTTGCCACGAATAAAACAATTGACGCTAGTGGTGAAACATATGAGCCAGATGTGGCTACGGTGGCGTTTGTTAAGAAGAAGTCTGTGTTGAAGAAGCGACCAGCTGCTGTGTCTGAGGCCCCTGTTGTCAAGAAGAAAAGGACATCTTCTGGGAAAGCTGTGTCCAAAGAAAAAGATCTGGCTATCGTATCAGTAGCACTAGATGCTGAACCAATTCAGACTGTTGATCCTACTTCTGCTATGCCAGCTACTCATCCTCCTGCCGCCTAAACGCAAAGTACCTAAGAGAAAGCTGATGATGACCTCTGGTTCTGATATTGAATCTGTTGAAAAGGAGTCTGCTGTGGAGCCAGTTGTGATTGAACAGCCAAAGAAAAAGATCTGGCTATCGTATCAGTAGCACTAGATGCTGAACCAATTCAGACTGTTGATCCTACTTCTGCTATGCCAGCTACTCATCCTCCTGCGCCTAAACGCAAAGTACCTAAGAGAAAGCTGATGATGACCTCTGGTTCTGATATTGAATCTGTTGAAAAGGAGTCTGCTGTGGAGCCAGTTGTGATTGAACAGAGGGCGACGACATCTTCTGATGATGTCGACACCATTATTGAAGAAGTAATTGCGGCAACTGCACAGATGGAGCAAGCAGATTTTGTAGAATCAGCAGTTGCTCAGGGAATAGAAATGGAAACAGTTTTGACTGACCCTGTGGTCACAAAGTCTGATGATATATTAGTTAAGGTTGATGAGAGCTCGGCTGCTGTAACTGATAAGGAATATTTTGAACCTTTGAGCAAGGTTCGGGAGACATCTATGTCACAAATTTCTGACGATGAATCTCTGACCATCGAAGAGCATTTGGCTCAAATTCCTGAAGGAATGATGCTACCTTCACTAACTTCGGCAGAGCCTACAAAAATCAAGTTCTGTAGTACAATTGAGATTAGAGGTGTTGAAGATGGTGATTGGTACAGGGCACATCTTCCCAAGATTGCTGCTAATGATAAAGGGAAGGGATCTCTCGAGGAGCCAGATACTGTACTGGGGCACCCGGCCCGTGAGAATTTTCAACTGATTTGTGGGGATATTGACTTTTTCATTTTGCTGAGAGAGAAAGTCATCACGGAAATGACTTCATTCTTTCATTCCTTTAGCCTTAGGACTTTGACAGCTATGAGAACAGTTCAGGACACTCTGTCCAAGGTAGAGAAAATGTTAGCTTGGTCCGAAATAGATTCTTTAGAGACAGCCATTCATCGACGATTATTCATCATTGCTAAATACATAGAGGTATTGTTGCGCAAATTTTTTGAAGCACGACGCACTAATCTTGTATCCGGTCTACCAACTACTGCTATTGATCAGCGAACTCTGGACCTTCTTTCAGCAGCTCACCAAGAGGCAGTTAGGTACCTGCTGAGGCAAATGAGCGCTCATGGATTGAAGTGGACAAGGCAAGTTAGTTCAATGTTGTTTGAAGAACCGAATCTTGAACGAGGTTTCTATATTCCATGAAATCACAAGTCAATCTTCTCTACTTGCTGGCTTAGAAATCTCCGGAAATTGAAGGGTCATGGGTAGTTGAGGAAGGCTTTGATCGTTTGGTTTGCAAGTGCACCAAGTGTGTTTCCTCCAATTGGTCGTCACTGCCTGTTCGTGTTTCTGTTACAGATCTCTCCCCTATTTGCTTATTCTTCAAGCCAGTACAGGGTATGGACTCATAGCTGCCTCCTGTTAAATCTTGGGGTTGGTACAGGGTATGTACAAAAGTTTTGCGGTATTCGATGTTTGGGTGTTTGAAGCCGATTGGCAGCTTACATGTTTGTATAGATATCATTCCGATAGGACCAATTATGGGGGATTTCAGCATTCCAAGAAGAGTTGTTGATAATGTTTCTTATCGTATACAGATCTTAGATTCAGCCCTTCCAGATTTCAGTGCACAGATCTCACCAGTTGTAGATTTTACATCAGCTCCAGTAGATTTTGTTCTTTCTTCTCCACATCAGAGTTCATCTTCTGCTTCCTCTATGCACTTTACAGATGACATTCTTCAGGGTACTGAAACTGCCGTTGAACAGATTCTTTAACCTGTTACTGCCACTGCTACAGATATCAATGAACAGTTTGCACAGCTTCGGACTTCTATTTCTGAGAATTATATCAAGCAGCTGCAAACACAAAGAAAACTTGGTGATCTCCAAAATGCTATCTTTTCAAAGATCGATACTTGCGAGAAAGCTGCTGCCGAGGTCCCGTATTGAACACTTCAGGGTACTGAAACTGCCGTTGAACAGATTCGTTTAACCTGTTACTGCCACTGCTACAGATATCAATGAACAGTTTGCACAGCTTCGGACTTCTATTTCTGAGAATTATATCAAGCAGCTGCAAACACAAAGAAAACTTGGTGATCTCCAAAATGCTATCTTTTCAAAGATCGATACTTGCGAGAAAGCTGCTGCCGAGGCCCGTATTGAACAATATCAATCATTTCGAAGCATTATTAAAAATATTTGGCAGGGAGTCCACACTGACACAACTGCCTTATCGGTTGAATTGCATGACTTTAAGAAAGCAGTTCGCGCTCAGAATGTTTTTGTAACGACCGATTTGGCAGATATTCGTAAGGAAGTCAAGGATCTCAAAGCTGATTTATCTAAGGAATTTGATGACAATTTGGCTGTTATTCGTAATGATCTACTGGAGTTCCGTGTGGAAACATAGGGACATTAGCTTCTCTTGGCACTAATATTGTTGAACTCATTGCCTTTATCACTAAGGGTGGTGATGACAAAAAGGGGGAAGTAAGTAGCAGCCATGGCAGAGGTCAGCCTCCTCCTGGAATTGGTGGTAGTGGTGGTAGCAGGAGTGAGCCATCAATAAAAAGAGGAAGTAGTGGATCGAGGCAGAGAAGCTGGAGATATTGGCTAAATGAATAAATCTGAATATGGATAGTTACAAGTTTTTGGTTTCTCAGTCTTGTACAAATCTTTTGTATCATGATTCTTATTGAATATATTTAAGCAGACTTGGAGCAATTTATTGTTGTTTTTTTAGGTCAAAGGCTGCTAAGTTTTGTCATCACCAAAAAGGGGAAAATTGTTAAGATAAAATTTATAAGTTTTGGTGATAACAAAATAAGACTGGGAACTGATCTTGAGAGTATTCACATAGGTTAAGGAAATTGAAGATTTTAGATTCCGTGATGTCATTGAGAGTTTCGCAGAAGACAAGAGAATTGAACTTTCCAGATCTCGTGACATCATGTATTTCAGTTATAGTTTTCCAGTTTAAGAGAGTTCTGAGCTAAGCCTTGACTTCTGAGTTGACCATTTGAGAACAGTTATTCAAACTTGGTTCAGTAGCTACAGTGAGAGATCTGTTGTTAGAGCGAAGTGTATTCAGACTTGAGTAACAGAGTGTGGTATATTGATTCAGATCTCATTATTTCAGAAGTGGTTACAGAGCTATCAGTGAACATCAGATTTGAGGTTATTAGAAGTGTTCGACTCTTAGAAATAGTATATTTTCAGAAGTCGCAAGTATTCAGTTGTTGAAAATACTCAGTTTTCTATGTATTCAGTTGTGACAGCTATGAATTCACAAGCATCGGCGAGATAGCGACTTATTGCAAGACAGAAAGAAATGTTTTAACAGAAAGAGCTTTCAGGCGTAAGGAACGAACAGCTTCAAACGATATCATATGCTAAAATTGGAAAGAATCAATGATCACGATTGAATCGTACAAATGCCTGGAATTAAGGAGACATGTCAGAGCTATTTTGGGTAATAGTACACAGTACACAGAGGACGTTATATGATGTTTACCCAAATATGGAGATACGACAATTCAGCACTGACGAATCGCAATTTACCTTTAGTGGAGCAGTGTTTGCGATTGTATTATACGATTAAGATATGCAGAGGAGAATATTTTTGACCGTTGGAGACAAAGGGTATAAAATGCTGAAGAATTCAAATTGAGAAGACATCTGCCAATTCTCTGTCTCTCGTCTATTATACGTCTTCATCACTCTCGAGCTTATTGCCTATCGACGCTATATTTAAAAAGCTCACACAGTCACTGGAAAGATACATTGCTAAATCTTTTGAAGTCCAGTTTTTCAATCTCGAAGAAGCGTTTCATCATCGTTCTTAACCGTTTAAATCTTCGAGATATTTCTTCTGGTTCACCGTGTGGATTGAGTTTCATAGTATAGAAACCAGAATATTTACAGCACTCATCATATTGTATTTCACTGTTTCATTCTAGATTGAGTCTGTAACAAACGTGATACATAAAGCTGTTTGAGAAAATCAAAGTGTTTGTAAACAGCAGCTGCGTCTGCGTGTTGTCATTTGGAGTTGCTAGGAGTTCACCTGGAGCAAGGCTCGGTGATTGGGTGTTTACAGTGTCTGTACTCATCAAAGCCTTCTAGTGGAACCTTCCTGAAAAGGAAGAAGGGGAGATGTAAGATTTGATATCCGAACTTACATAAACAAACTCTCGACCTTGAACTTTTACTTTACTGCATTTATTTATCATTACATTGTTCACAAATTGATCGACTTCATTCCGCACATTATTTGTTAGTCGAGAACTCTGAATTGAGACTGGGATACCTTAAATCTGGTAACACAAATTTAAGTTAAGCGAAGTGCTTGTAAAAATCGTTTTAAGGTTTCGAAAATTTTAAATACTAAGGAGTTCATTCAACCCCCCTTCTGAACTCCTAAGACTGTTTTTCGATCCCTATTGATCCTATCAAATCTGCATGCTGGTGGGGCACTCGATTAGTCTTCTTCAACTCAAGATGGTTCACCTAAGAAAACCATCTTGGGGAACAGCTCAAAAGAAGTGTCTGCTTAGATACAGGAGCAGACTAAAAACCAGCTGGTTAAGGACAAACCAGCTGGACAGAATCTTCAGGGGCAGATCGTGAAAGAAGACCTTAGCTCTGAAGATGATGAAGGTCAGCTCGAAAGAAGATCAGCTGACAAGAGCAAATTAGAAGAGTTGCTCAAGATCGGTTGCAAACAAGAGGAGACGAAGAGATCTTTGAACGGCTTGAAGAAGAAACCAGCTCGAACAAGACCACCTCGATGAAGATTAGATTGATGAACAAGCTGTCAAGTTGGTTAAGGACAAACCAGCTTGATGGCAGGACATATGCCATCAAACCCACGAGCAAGGAGATTTGAATACAATGCTATACGACAAACATTGTCTAGTATTTAAATCAACTTGCTTGTATTGTCTTCTCGGTACAGTGCTCACGTGACTAAAGTGAAGAAAAGCCTGCGACACATTTATTGACAAAGGACGCAAAGTACAACAGTGTCAGAAAACTTTTCAACGTCTACTACTTTGTGTCCAACGGACAAATTTCCATGCAAGGCTGTAAATCATAGCACATGCAGCAAATTGAAACACAGCTGAGAAGAATGAAGTCGTAACAGTGTTGTGCGAACCAAAACGCAGAAATCAAAAAAATGCACAACACTGAACCTGGGAAGACAATGAAAAACCAGCTCGAACTAGGAGCACTTCCCAGGACGTGAGAATACAATTGAGAGAGAGAGCATTCACTGTATATTTCTCACACACAGATTCACTCGCATATGAGAGTAGTGAGCTTACACAGAATAGTTGAGTGAATCAAACTAAAACGACTTCCATTGTTGTCTTTGGACAGAGGCGTTAAACAAGTCTAGTTGTCTTTCGCACTGAGATGTTAAAAAAGTGAGTTAGTCACACAGCTTGCGGGCTGGTGTGAAGTGGTAGATGCTAGGAGTTCTTGCGGCTGCGGGTCGTAGGAGTGGGTTGCAGCGAGGGTCGTTGTAATCAAAGTCTTCTAGTGGATCCTTCCCGTTGCGGAAGAAGGGGAGATGTAGGAGATTGAGCTCCGAACTTCCATAAACAAATTCAGCATATTTTCTTTACTATTTTCAGTACTTGCATTCATACGCATCACGTATTTTTGCTTATGTTGTTAAAACTGTTTATTTGGGCTTCGAACGATAGAGTGCAGTTTGAGTTATTTCGTTAGATTTTGATTGTGGGGTCCCGGTAACGATTGTTTTCTTTTTTTTTTTTTATAAAAAAATCAAAAGATTATTGAGCTTATATAAATGATAAATCTCCATAATGTTTATTATAATAAACAAAGACAAACTTATCGAGAATTGTTGCGTTCCCATGGTTTCCGCTATTTCTTGTACGGACGTATCAGGTCTTCTCTACCAAACAATGTAGAAATTTGTAGCTTGTTATTACAAAATTATTTGTTAAGTGAAGTCTTGGGCTATCATGAAACAAAAAATCTCAAACATTTGGGGAATAATAATTAAATTTTAATATTATATATATATATATATACACACATATATATATTATCTTTTAATCTATATTATTAATACATATATATTTCTAATATATCGGATAATATTATTTACTATTACATATTATTATTATCCAATAATATACTATTAAGAACAATATATATATACATATAAATGTTATTAGATTATTATTTAGGCTTGGAAATTTTTATTAATCTAAATATGCATGAAATAAGAATAGTTATATAATTTTTATTAAATAATAATAATAGTATTATTTTTATTATATATATATATACATATATACACATTATCGGGGGACGGGTTCGGGGACGGGGGTGCTATTATCATCCCCATCCCCATTGATTCGGGGATATAAAAAATTCCCCATACCCGTCCCATTTCGGGTTTTTCCCACGGGCCCCCAAACCCGCGGGGAAAATTGCCATCCCTATGTGTGAGTGATGTTGTGTGTGAAGAGTAAACTTTATATTACTAACTCTTGAATATATCCTCACATAGAGGGATGAGAAGGCGCTTTTTTATCTTCTTCCATCTCTACTCTTCTCTTCTCCCCCTATCTAGCCACATCATCTCCTCTAGATGTATATTTTGATCTATGGTGAGTCTTGACGATTGTACTTGTGAAAACCCGAAAATTCAGCTCTCGAAAAAAGAGCCAAAAAAAAAATCAGATCTGGGGAAGTCAACTCAGATTTGGGACGGTCAACTCAGATTCGGGACGGTCAACTCAGATCTGGGACAGACAACAGTCAACTTAGATCTGGACAGTCAACAGCCAACTCAGATCTGGACAGTCAACGGTCAACTCAGATCTGGACAACCAACAGTCAACTCAGATCTGGACAGTCAGCTGTCAACTCAGATCTGAGACGATCAGACAGTTAACTCAGGTATGAGACGGTCTGTAACGCCTAAAATTTGCTGAATACGTAGAAATGAGTGCATGACTAGGGGAAAAATATTTTTAGATGATTACATGCCTTATTATATGACTTATTTATGATTTTATGCTGCATCGTATGTATGTGTTATTTTTCAGCCTGCTTGAGCTACGGACGCGTGGACGAAATTAGGGTCGACCGGAAAAAAAGTAATTTGAGATTTTTAAGTTATGGGATATTAAGAATGATTTTATTTTATTTTAAGTAACAATTTCTGAAAATTTGGATTTTTTTACAATTATTTTTTAGGGGAACCCGTTTTTCGCATATACGGGCTGTCATATTGAGTTTTAAGACATTTTAAATTATAAGGAGACCTAGATTTCGAAATTTTATAACCATTAAAGCCCAATTATGAGTTTTAAACACCTTTTGATTTAATTAGAGGGCAAACTTGTACTTTTTTCAAATTAAATGCATAGGGTCATTATAGGCACTTTCATTAATTCTTAATCACAAATTTGAACACACCCTAGCCTCCATCTGATATACCAGCCGTCTTCTCCCCACCCTTAGCACTCAAAATTTCGAAAATAATCAGCCTTTGAAGGAGCTTAGTGATCCATAGCCGGTTGCGCCCCGATCTCGCACCTACAACGTCCGTACCTCGTAGATCAACGTTTTCTTCAACCCAGGAATGTGATATCAATTCTCTTGCTCACCATTTAAATCATAATAACCTGTTTTATGAAAATTATGCATGAATTTTGTGTGTATGCCTCGGATCTAGACAGCTATGTTAACGTCTTATGCATGTCTCATGTTGCATCTCACGGTTTTGATGATTTTCTCGCATGACTTTGGTTTGGGGGCTGCCTAAGGGACTTGGCTCGATATCAAGTGGTTCAAGGGGTCCTAAAGAGGTCTAGGAGGGGTCCATAGGTGGGAAATAACGATCGAACCAGCGGCTTCACGCAAAACACCTTCTGCTGTGTGTTCTGCGGCCGCGCGGTGCATCGCTTTCACCAGGGTCGTGCTCTCTCATGCGACCACGGTTGGGACCAAGGCTTGTCAGGTTAGTACCGGCTGGACCTGGGGGTGGTCCAGCCGGAAGGGCTCTGACAGTGGTGGCCGGAGCAGGGAGAACGGTCGTGCGAAGTGGCTGCTGGTCACGGCTACGCGTGAGGGTGTTTGTGTGATTTTTTAGGGCTAAATTTTGCTGTGGTTCGGTCTAAGTGAACCGGTTCGGATGGTTCGGTTGGAACAGATCGGTTCTTCGAGCCTCGAGTCAAACATTTAAAATTGGTCCAAGTTATTTTATTAAGGGACCTGTTATTTTTATTATTATGTCGAACGTCAAATTTTAAAGAAAATAGCCAGAAGGTCAAAATTGAGTCAAACCTTTTATATTAATTAAAGTTATGTTTAATTTTAAGTTTTTAGTCAAAATTAGGGCTTTAGGGATTTTAATTAGGTCAAAATCGATTTTCGGGATTTAATTTGGTCAAAATCGGTCTTTTGGTCAAAACCGGCTTTTGAGGTCAAAATTGATTTTAAAAGTCCAAATCGATTTTTAACAAGTCCCAAATTGATTTTTAGAAGTCAAAAGTGATTTTAATTAGTCCATTTTAGTCTTGATTTTAAGAAATCAAAAATTTAAAGAAATTAGGCAAAAATGGGAAAAAGCGGTGAACATTCGTTTCATCGGTCGAGTTTAGAGCGATGTGTGGTCTAGAAGTGGTGAGCCTGGCCCCGGAATCAATCCTTGACCGAAGTAGAGAAATGTAGAAGCCCGTAAGTGTATATTTAATTTTATATGTAGTATTTTATGTACGTGATGTTTTAAAGAAAACGATTAAATATACCTTAACGGGCTAAGCTTTTAAATTGTATGATTTTAAGAAATTCACGCATCATGAGATTTTATGAAACGATCAGGCATGTCCTTTTTAAGTTAAAAATCCGAGGAATTGAAGTGATGTGATAAGTCTACGATGAGAGTTAACCGGGTAGCCGGGCCCAAGGATCCCCTGTTTTTAGGAATGATTTCAGGATTTCAGGGCCTATGGATCCTAGTGTAACAGCGGGGTGAAGTGGCAGTTTTCAGGAGGTGTGACATATAGGGATACCGAGGTAAGGTCGGGTGAACCACACCATCACGTACATTGGTTATTACGACTGATCAGTCATACGCTGCTCACATTCACTGATATGACTCATACGTTTTCTTTTTAGGTTACGATATGCCACGCCTTATATGATATATGACATGTTATGGTATGATTACATGATGAAATGTTTCAAGATCATGCACGCATCCATGTCTTTAATGTTATTTTAATTACATTATGTGTTTGCATGCGATTTTATTAGTATGTACCTTGTTATGCATTACGATAGAGCATGCTGAGCCTCTAGGCTCACTAGGTTTAAATGGTGCAGACGATGATCCTGTTGATGAGTTCATTCCGACTGGCGGTGATGACCTCTGAGCGTCGGTTGCAGCAGTACCCCGTGACCGCCTTTTATGATTCAGTTGTGTAATGTTGCAGTTTAGATACTGGTTTTTAAACATGTTGGCTTTCAGTATTCTTTTTACTCGATGATTTTACGATGTTGGATGTTTGACGTTTTAAATATTCTTTTATTTAAGCTTAAGGTATTTTGAGAAAATGATTTAGAAATTATTTTAGAAGGGAACGAGCCATATTTAAAGTTTATGCTTCCGCAAATGTTTTTTTTAAAAAAACATTTCTAGAGTCTGGTTCGTTTCAGTTGGTATCAGAGCGGTGGTTCTGGTGGGGTACTTGCCTGCTGTGTGGAGCTCAGAAGTCGCACTACCAGTCTGTGAGTTTCATTTTTTAGTTATGTTTATGTTTGCATGATGCATGTTTTAGCCTTGCATGAGTTTTGGGCCTTAGGATTTTGAAAATAGACGCTTAGTCATGCACTTAGATTTACGTGATAAGGTTTTGGTGTATTAGAACAATGCCTCCCCGACGTGATAGGATCCAGCAGGATGATGCTACGCCTCCTCCTCCCCCACCACCTCAGTTGACTCCATATGAGCGAGCTAGTGTGGACATGATCGCTGGGATTACTAGGCTGTTGGAGTGCCAGCCAGAGCGACCCGAGAAGTCGCATGAAGAGGACGTCGCAGAGAGGTTCCGCAAGCAGGACCGAAGGAGTTTGCTAGCACCATTGATCCACTTGTTGCTGAGGAGTGAATCCGATCCATGGAGACTATCTACGTCTACATGGGTCTAGCGGACGCCGACATGGTCCGTTGTGCTATTTTCATGCTGAAGGGAGACACTGCTCTTTGGTGGAAGGTCTCAGTGGTTGGACTCTATCTGGAGAGCCTATCTTGGGAAGATTTCAAGAAAGTCTTCTTTGAGAAGTATTTTACTGTAGATGCCCGGAGCCGGCTGATTCGGGAATTTATGAGTCTCCGACAGGAAGACAAGTCTGTTGTGGAGTAATGTTGGTAGTTTGAGCGGGGATGTCCCTTTGTGTCCGCGATCGCTACAGTGGAGAGTGAGAAGCTGAGGCAGTTTACTGATGGACTGCGACCTGACATCCGCCACGATGTCAACATGGAGGACGTGAGGACTTATATGGCGGCAGTGAACAGGGCTTACCTGTCCGAGAGGGGCCGGAAGGATATGACTACCAGAGGAAGATACAGATGCAGCAGCCCGCCCAAGGCCAGTCTTCTCATCCACCAGCGAAGAGACCTTTCCAGGGGCCTTCTAAGGGCCCATCTCAGCAGGGCCAGCAGCAGCAGTAGAGGCCACAGGGCCCACAGAGGCCACAGCAGCAGGGGGCCAGCGCCCCTAGACCTGGGGAGTTTCTAGTTTGCAAGAAGTGCAGTAAGCGGCATCCAGGACCTTGCATGGTGGGGACTAACAAGTGCTATCACTGCGAGGAGCCAGGGCATATCTCTTGGAACTGCCCTAAGAGGAGTCAGGCCACTGGTCGCGTGTTCGTGTTGCAGGCTGAGGCAATAGATCTGGACACGACTTTGCTTACAGGTATTTCGTTTTAGATTTCCGTACCTTGTTATGTGCTACATGAGTGTTTTGGAACTATATGCTAGATAGAGCACTGCTAGGAAACTTTGTTCCTTAGTTTCTAGGTGAACATAGGTGGGAACTGTAGGACTTCTAGGACTTGGCTTGAGAACTTTGACGGATAGGACTAGCGAACCTAGAACTGTTTTAGGTATCTAATCTGCTTTTTGGGATTTAGTGTGACCATAAACGCGTATCTGTGTGACGTTCTGTTTCAGGCGAGATTCGTGTGCATGGGGTCACTACACTCGCTTTGCTAGATTCAGGGGCGACCCACTCGTTTATTTCGAGTGCATTCACACAGAGGATGAGTATCATTTCGGAGAGCATGGGGGTAGCTCTCGCCGTAACGGTTCCGTCAGGAGAGGAGTTGATGACGACCAGCGTCGTGCAGGGTTTGACGATGACATTTCGAGATCACGCAGTTAGAGCAGATTTGGTCGTTTTGCCGATGACAGGATTCGACCTCATCCTAGGCATGGATTGGCTGACAGAGTTCGGAGCAGCGATTGATTTTCAAAGGCGGACAGTTTATATCAGACCTCCAGGACAGGAGTCTTTCTTATTTGAGGCAGCTAGGAGGCCGCGGAAGCCCAGATTTATATCGTTTCTTCAGGACAGGAAGCTAGTTTAGCTCGGATGTCAGGAATTCTTGGCCAGCGTTACCGCTTCTGGAGATTCAGCAGGCCCTTCACTAGCTGATGTGGAGGTAGTCAGAGACTATGCAGATGTTTCCCCTGATGATGTAGTGGGAGTTCCACCGGAGCGAGAGGTGGAGTTTTCTATTGAGTTGATGCCAGGGACAGTGTCTATCTCTAAGGCACCTTATCGATTGGCTCCTACCGAGATTAAGGAGCTTAAGGAGCAGATTCAGGAGTTGCTTGATAAGGGGTTCATTCGCCCTAGCTTTTCTCCATGGGGCGTGCCAGTGTTATTTGTGAAGAAGAAGGATGGTAGCATGAGGTTGTGCATCGACTACCGAGAGCTGAACAGAGTCACAGTGAAGAATAAGTATCCACTCCTGAGGATTGAGGATATATTCGATCAGTTGCAGGGAGCTTCAGTGCTCTCGAAGATTGATCTGAGATCTGGCTATCATCAGTTGAGAGGCCACTACAGATTGAGATAGAGAGGTTTGGCCTAGATCTTTATTCAGGAGGCTGTGCATCGAGTTTGGTAGCGCTCACTATTCAGCCGACCTTTCGTGATCGGATCAGAGAGGGGCGGGCCTCCTATGAGCAGTTACAGCAATGGAGGCAGCGTGATGAGGACAGAGGACGAGGTTTGTACACTGTTGAGGATGGGATAGTCCGTTTCAGAGGCCGGATGTGGATGCCGAGCACTGGTCAGTTGAGAGCCAAGATCTTATCTGAGGCTCATGCATCGAGGTACTCCATCCTTCCAGGGAGCACAAAGATGTACCGAGATTTACAAACTTTGTATTGGTGGCCAGGGATGAAGAAAGACATGGGGAGATTCATGTCTGAGTGCTTGACCTGCCAGCAGGTCAAGGCGGAGCATCAGCGACTGGCAGGGTTGCTGCAGCCACTTCCCATCCCTGAGTGAAACTGGGAACATATCACGATAGATTTTGGGATGGATTGCCCAGGAGTACCAGAGGGTTCATGGCTATATGGGTGATTGTGGACAGACTCACCAAGTCAGCGCAGTTCTTACCGGTGAAGACTACTTTCACCCTGACGCAGTACGCCGAGCTTTATATCCGAGAGGTGGTCAGACTGCATGGCATACCAGTCTCGATAGTATCGGACAGAGACACCAGATTCACGTCTGCTTTCTGGAGGAGTTTTCATGCCGCCTTGGGGAGACGCTGAAGGGAGACGCTACTCTTTGGTGGAAGGGCTCAGTGGTTGGACTCTATCTGGAGAGCCTATCTTGGGAAGATTTCAAGAAAGTATTCTTTGAGAAGTATTTTACTGTAGATTCCCAGAGCCGGCTGATTCAGGAGTTTATGAGTCTCCGACAGGGAGACAAGTTTGTTGCGGAGTATGTTCGGCAGTTTGAGCAGAGATGTCCCTTTGTGTCCGCGATCGCTACAATGGAGAGTGAGAAGCTGAGGCAGTTTACTGATGGACTGCGACCTGACATCCGCCACGATTCAACATGGCGAACGTGGGGACTTATATGGCGGCAGTGAACTTGGCTTACCTGTTCGAGAGGGGCCGCGATCGCTACAATGGAGAGTGAGAAGCTGAGGCAGTTTACTGATGGACTGCGACCTGACATCCGCCACGATTCAACATGGCGAACGTGGGGACTTATATGGCGGCAGTGAACTTGGCTTACCTGTTCGAGAGGGGCCGGAAGGATATGAGGGATGACTATCAGAGGAAGAGACAGATGCAGCAGCCCGCCCGAGGCCAGTCTTCTCATCCACCAGCGAAGAGACCTCAGGGGCCTTCTAAGGGCGCATCTCAGCAGGGCCAGCAGCAGCAGCAGAGGCCACAGGGCCCGTAGAGGCCACAGCAGCAGGGGGCCAGCGCCCCTAGACCTGGGGAGTTTCGAATTTGCAAGAAGTGCAATAAGCGGCATCCAGGACCTTGCATGGTGGGGACTGACAAGTGCTATCACTGCAAGGAGCCAGGGCATATCTCTTGGAACTGCCCTAAGAGGAGTCAGGCCACTGGTCGCGTGTTCGTGTTGCAGGCTGAGGCAGCAGATCCGGACACGACTTTGCTTACAGGTATTCCGTTTTAGATTTCCGTACCTTGTTATGTGCTACCTGAGTGTTTTGGAACTATATGCTAGATAGACCACTGCAAGGAAACTTTGTGCCTTATGTTTCTAGGTGAACATAGGTGGGAACTGTAGGACTTCTAGGACTTGGATGAGAACTTTGACGGATAGGACTAGCGAACTTAGAACTGTTTTAGGTATCTAATCTGCTTTTTGGGATTTAGTGTGACCGTAAACGCGTATATGTGTGACGTTCTGTTTCAGGCGAGATTCGTGTGCATGAGGTCACTACACTCGCTTTGCTAGACTAAGGGCGACCCACTCGTTTATTTCGATTTCATTCACACAGAGGATGAGTATCATTCTGGAGAGCATGGGGGTAGCTCTCGCCGTAATGGTTCCGTCAAGAGAGGAGTTGATGACGACCAGCGTCGTGCAGGGTTTGACGATGACATTTTGGGATCACGCAGCTAGAGCAGATTTGGTCGTTTTGCCGATGACAGGATTCGACCTCATCCTAGGCATGGATTGGCTGACAGAGTTTGGAGCAGCGATTGTTTTCAGAGGCGGACAATTTCTATCAGACCACCAGGGCAGGAGTCTTTCTTATTTGAGGCAGCTAGGAGGCCGCGGAAGCCCAGATTTATATCGTTTCTTCAGGACAGGAATCTAGTTTAGCTCGGATGTCAGGAATTCGTGGCCAGCGTTACCGCTTCTGGAGATTCAGCAGGCCCTTCACTAGCTGATGTGGAGGTAGTCAGAGACTATGCAGATGTTTCCCCTGATGATGTAGTGGGAGTTCCACCGGAGCGAGAGGTGGAGTTTTCTATTGAGTTGATGCCAGGGACAGTGCCTGTCTCTAAGGCACCTTATCGATTGGCTCCTACCGAGATTAAGGAGCTTAAGGAGCATATTCAGGAGTTGCTTGATAAGGGGTTCATTCGCCCTAGCTTTTCTCCATGGGGCGCGCCAGTGTTATTTGTGAAGAAGAAGGATGGTAGCATGAGGTTGTGCATCGACTACCGAGAGCTGAACATAGTCACGGTGAAGAATAAGTATCCACTCCCTAGGATTGAGGATTTATTCGATCAGTTGCAGGGAGCTTCAGTGTGAGGATTGAGAAGTTAGATTTGTGATTAATTGATGGGATTTGGGATTAATCACGTGTGTTTTGAGGTATTTGCGAAAGGATTGAAGTTTCTGCTGAATTAGAAAGCTGTATCGTTAGTTTAAGAATGAGAAATATCGATTTTTGGGGAAGTCAACGCTGGTCAAAGTTACTGTAGCTCCTGCTGGTGGAATTGGAATCAGCAGATATGGTGACTTCAGCGTGAAGCGTGAAGATCTGCTGGTTTTGGTGCGAATTGTAGTTGCTGCTGGTAGAC